>VXAB01012528.1:16438-34439 GCA_013399175.1 Odontophorus gujanensis
GAGAGGAGAGGAGAGGAGAGGAGAGGAGAGGAGAATTATGGTTGGAAAGACCGCCAAGTTCATCGCATCCAACCACCAGATCTTGCCAGCTCTACACCATGTAACTTAGTGAGACATCCACACTTTCCCTGGACACCTCCAGGGACAGTAACACTTTCAGAAGCTGTGGTTTGCTTAGGAGCATTTGGTGTCTCTTCACTCGTCTTTCTTTTGGTAGTTAATGAAACCTGCTGAAGGTGCAAATGACAAAATAATACCATAATTGCTCTTTTTGTGGAGTTTTTGGTTTTGGTGGTTAAGAATATATTCCAGACATGATCTTGGAGCGTGCTGAGAAGTTAAGAATTGCAAGAAATTAAACTCAGGAAATGCAGAAAATCATAATGCAGGAAATTAAAAGGCAGTAAATTCAAAACCGAGACAAGTTTTCATACCGCGTGTGGTTAATCTGTGGAGCTTATTGCTACAAGATATTAAAAGAGGTTGGATGTGTCTGTGAGCACTGCCAGCAGCAGTTACTATGAGCACTTTCACCCCCTTTCTGCATTGCATGGGCTGACTGCTCTTGCTCTTGTGGTTAGCAAAGAGCTTCTTCAGGAGGAGTGAGAGGGCAGTGCTGACTGACCGTGTTAAGAATTAATGAAACCCCACATCCAATACCTTCACCTTCAGATGTGGTGCCCCGTGTTCCCACTGGGATCCAGGAGATGTGCTCTGTGCATGGCCTCTACCACCTTGCCTGGAGGAGCACTGTGGATTTAGAGGCTTCTGGACAAGGGTGGAGTGATCAGCAGCAGCTCTTGGGCTGAATGGACTGGAAACAGACCCCTGAAGCTCCGGGGGTTCAGCCCAGCACCGCTGTCTTTGATCTACAGCTATTTCATAAAGAGCTGGCGTCACGCAGAAACCCACAGTGGTATCCTGGGATGCCCTGTTTTTCTCAGACAACCAGACCCCTTTAAATCATTCCATCCCTCATTACCAGCACTGGGTCACGGTGTTTGAGGCGGCTCTCAAGACCTGGGTGAACCATGAGTCCTTCTGCTGCGGGCAGCTGCGATGGGTTGCCCACCTCCTGGTGCCATCAACCAACTGCCCCATCTGTGCTTCCCCCCTTTTGCAGGTTAAGGGATCTGCAGTGTCTCAGTCCCCAGGGCTGGGTGCCCATAGGGCTCCCATAGGCAGATCCACGTGTGCCCACACCTTTCCCTCAAGGATGGCTCATCACAACAGCCGATGCTTCTTCTTTCTCTGAGAAAGAGCCAAAAGCAATTTGTGTCATCTCGTAACGCGTGCTCTAATACGTTACATTGGATCCAATTAGGTAATGGCAGCCCCGGCAACAGAGGAGGGGGGTGTCAGGATTCATCCTGGTTTGGGCAACACTGTCGGCATTGATCCTAATGAACACCAGGCAGAGGGGTGTCCCCCGAGCTGTGCTTTGTGATACTGGAGCAGCTCAGGACTGGTTAATGTGCTTTTAACACAAAGTGCTACCTGAAAAAGATGCTCAGCTAGAGGGAGCCGACATGGTGCAGTGTAATTTATGCCTTTAGAGTAGGATCCTCCATGGGCATTACAACAGCACACTCAGAAAGGACTCAGCTGCGCGCGGGAGAAGAAAGGGAGGCTTAAAGTGAAGATTTAAAGACGGGGATGGAACATCTACAAAGAAGGGGAACACACGCCCTCCAGCTGTGGAGGAAGGCAGAAGGGAGGTTGAGATAAAAGGGGAGCTTTGATCTTCCTCAATCCATCGGGTTTCGATCAGCCGTGTCCTGCTGTGCCGGCAATGGCCGAGGGCTGGCGTGCAACCACCTCGATGAAAGCTCCTTGTTCCCATCCCATCCCACCCCCGGCTCCTTCTGCTCCGCTGGGTGCTGCCATGCCCCAGACCCCCTGCAGGACCCTGCTCTCTGGCCCTTCACACCGCTGTGCTGGGGCTGTGCTGCAGGAGCCCTGTACCAGGGTAAAAGCAGCAGTTTTCCGGTGCCAGAAGCTCAGTCTGGGCTATCTGGGCTTTCACATCACTGGTTTGCAGCAATTTGAACCCACTTGTTTTGCCATGATGTGTTGCTGCAGAATCCATAGAGGTTGAAGAACATGGGGAAGGAATAATGTACCTTGAGACCCAGGGTGTCTGCTGCTGGGGTTGTAGGGAGCACAACACACCGCACAAGGACTAAGGAAATGATGCCTTGGTCATTGTTCAGACAAGAACCTTGCTCACGTTTTCTGATGGCCAGCATAACAGAAATGCGTTTTGGGCCCATGTTCTCACACTGGCTGCCTATGACGAGTTTAGGGCAAAATTTTATCACTGGCATTGCAAGGAGTGCCAGAGTTCCCATTATCCCAACGTGCTGACCCAAGGTGCTCATAGCAGACCCAGCTCCCTGTAGGACTGCAAGGCATCCAAGGAAGATGCTGCGAAGCATCAGGGCCAATGGAGAACCCAATAATTCAGGCATCTGAAGCACCAGCAGAAGAGTCAGTGATTGAAGGTGTTTTGCAATGGCTTTGCAATGTTTTCCTTGACCTCTGGTGATGCAGTGCCTGTCCAGCCTTGTGATACAGGCAACACCAAACCCACAGCTGCTCTTCAGTGCCTGTGGGTGCAGGGAACAAATACACTAAACCTGCTTCAGGCAGGGAGGTGCTTGCACCCATGGAGACACCTAGCCTTGATCAAGTCCTGTGATATCCTTCTAGCTGTATTTCACATTTGTTGCACACTAGGAATTGTGGAATAGCTTGGGTTGGAAGAGACCTCAAGGATCATCAAGTTCCAACTGCCTAGGTTTCCAAGCCCAAGCAGGGTTGCCAATCACTACATCAAGCACTAGGTCAGATTGCTCAGGGCCCCATCCAACCTGGCCTTGAACTGCTCCATGGACAGGGCAACAATGGATGACTTGCTTGCCCACAGGTTCAGCACCATTTTCTGTGCTGCTCCATCCTCCCCACCTGGCACAAAGTGGCTGCTCACTGCCAGAGTGGCTCCGCCGCACCTTGCAATCCTCTTTGCAATTTCATTCATTTCAAAGCTCCCTGTTACCACTTCCAGCCCTTAATCTCCCACTCCATAAATCAATCAGCAAGGGAGCTGGCGAGCTGAGGCAATCAGCTCCTCTCGTCCTGGCGGCTCGTGCCAAGGGCTGGGGGCTGCGGGGGGCCTCTGCCCCCTGCCCCAGCCTGAGAGCTAAGAATTGACAGCAGGGCATTGTTTAGATCTGTGCCAAGGTGTTCCTGACGAAGCTGGTGGACTCCCAGCCGGGAAGGGCAATTATCCCCGCTAATAAAGCAGGGATGCTGGCACGGAGGGGATGCTCCCGACGTGAAGCAGCACAGAGCCCAGCAGCAGGCAGGTGAGCGGGGCACAAACCGCACGCCGCCTCTTGGCTCTGAGCCCTGCGTGCCTCGCATGCTGATGCAGCGAGCGGCCATTTATCTGCAGAAATTAGGAGTGAGAACGCTGTTTAGCTGAAGAGACGACAAATTCTGTTGTTTTGTTGTTGTTGTTGTTGTTTTTTTGCCTTGGAATTCCAGGGTCTGCATTTTTTTTTTTTTTTGGAGGCTGTTTTTTCCTCTGCTGGGAGTGGAGATGGATGGATTTTGCTTGCTGCAACTTTTCTGTGGTGGAAGCACAAGTTTGTCAGCTCTGAAATGTTTTGTAAAATTATGATGATTTTGCCCAACTTTTTTATTTTTTTGGGAAGGGAAAAGCAAGCGAAAGCACTCAGAATGGCCAGTTTTGACAGGTTCAACACGAAATGTTTTGATTTTCTGGCTCTGAAACGTCCTTCAGTTTCAAAACTCTCCTTCGTTTAATTGTGAAGAATCCAGAAGCTTGATTGAAGCACAGCATTCCAGTACTGTCGGATGAAATGTTGACTCCAAACCTTTTAAAAATCGATTTGACAAGAAGTTGGAAAACCTCAGTCTCTCTTCCAAGCTTGGAGAGCGTTAAAGGAAGCAAACAAATAAACGCACAGTTTGCAAATGAGCTGAAAGGAATCTCTTGTCTGTGTTTTTAGAACTAGTTCGTCTATACGGGATTTTAAGATAAATAAATAAATTAATAAAGGTTTGGGGGAAGGGCAAACCTCCTTCCAAAGCCAAGGAATCAGATTTGTTGCCTTCAAAGGGAGGTGGCTGTATGCTAAAAAGTTAAACCTTTGCAATGTATGTTGTGGATGATGAACAAATCAGAAGTCGTCATGGCGTGGCTGCCAGCCCTGAAGCAGCTCCTGGCTCCAGGAGCAGGGAAACACCAGCTTGCAGCAGGGACATGGCATTACCTTTAGCCATGGCTTAGTGAGGCAGTCACTGAACTTCCTGCCCGTGCCAGAGCTCTGTGTGTTTAAAAGCTTGGTAACGAGTTCAGAAATCATCAAGAAGTAGCTGAAGGGCTGATCTCAGATGCTGGAAACCTGTTGTGTGCTGGGGGAGTAGTGTAAGGTGTGAGCATCCCTGCTAAATCTGAGGCAGCATTAATAAGTGACTCATCTGAGTGTAGAAGTACCTTTTGGAGGAGGAGACGCTGAGCAGCCAGCTGGCTTGCTAACAGCAGCAGGCTAGCAGCTAGCAGCTGGAGGGTACAGGCAGGCAAACTGGGAGCTGAGCACCAGTGCCAGCAACCAGCAAGCCAAACCCTGTGACAGCTTGCTCTGGCGTGTGATGGAGGCTCCATCACTCATGGCTGTTCATCCTCTTGGATCTGCTGTCATCAAGCAGAAACTCTGGGCTTGACAGGGCTCAAGGTCCCCCTTCCAAACAGAAAATCAAATCACAATGTCTTTGCAGCTCTCCTTGGATTAATCTTTGGAAAGGAGAGACCAGTGATGAGGAAGGTCCCTACTCTTTCTGGCTTCCCAGCAACCTCCAGTAGGATCCACAAAGGAAAGCAAACACATTGGATCATTCCCAGCCACCACAGGACTCCCAGCCAAATCCTTCTTCCCAGGAGTGCCATTGTCTCTGGTGTTAGACCAACCATCCATCCATCCATCCCTCCATCCACCCATCCATCCTACAGGTGTGATGCACATCCCTCCATCTCTGCCTCGTGCACGGGCTCTGTTTATGCATTACAAAGCTGTCTCAGCACCCTCTGCTTTGATTTCTTCAACACATGGCTGCACTGATGGTTCCCAGGCCCCACAAAATGGGCCGCCACTCTCTGGCTCACCTTCTGCATGCAGTTTGATCAGTGAAAGGGGACAGGTGGAAGAGGGGGAGAGAGAAGGGTAATTGTCCTGAGGATGTGAGGGGCAGAGGAGGCCCAGGGTGGCTACCCTGTCCTGCTCTCACTAAGAAGTTGAACACCTGGTTCTGCTTGCCTCTGTCATCCCAAGGATACAATACTCCCAGAATTGTTCCCTTGAGCAGTGAATGCATTTCTTTGTTACCTGGTGCTGTGTCCACAGGCCAACTAATTCACTGTAGGCAGATGTATGGGACAGGGCAGCTGGGAGCAAACCTGCTCCTCTGGACACCAACCCTCCAGCTCAGATGCTTCCTCCTGTCGTTTGTCCTTCCCTCTCACAGCACAGCAGGTAGAACAGGCTCACCACCTGTCGGTCCTCAGACGCATCCAGGACCACATCCCTGTTCAGAAGCACATTGGTAAATCTCAGGGCTCAAATTCAGGTGGAAAGCTAGGGCTGAGGGATGGTCCCTTGGATGCTGTCCATGCCCAGATCCCAGCTTGAATCAGTCCCAGGAAGGTGTAAGGTTGTGTCACCTCGGTGGCCCATGCTGTGTGTCCCAAAAAAACCAAGAGGTTCACTCTCACTCCTGTTTTGAGGGTTCATCTTTACTGAATAATACCCCAGATTCCCTCTTAGCATCAATTCTATTTCTTGCAATCATATCTACAGCTAGAAATTGGAGATATTGAATTATTTTAGTAGTAAAGACAAGGGCCAATTGAGACGAGTTGTGCAAAGACTTTGTGATAGCAAGTGACCTGTGATGAAATGGCAGCTAGAATTCAGTGTAGGTAAATGTAGGGATTATTAGGAAAGGAATGAAAATCAGAAGTATTAGGAACTGTCAGTTTGTTCTCATGTACATCCTGGGTGGGCTCTGCCTTCAAGCCTGGGCAGATCTGGTCCCACCTCCAGAGGGATATGAATGAGTTTGACAGGAGTCCACCAATCCTGAGTGGGTCTCCACGGAGCTGAGTGTCACCACCTCGCATCAAAGAGAAGGAGGTGGCAGTGCACACAGCACAAACTGCACAGCTCCACAGACACATTTACGAGAGGAAAATCCATCAAGGGCTGCTAGATTCCAGCGCTGAGTTAGGAGCCTTTGGGATGGACATCAGGAGAGGTTGAAGGATGGAGTGTAGTCGGAGGATGCCCTGGTGCTACCTCTCTGGGTGGCCAGGCATGGGTCTCCAGTGCCCTCAGCTCACAGCCAGGTCCAACCTGGATCCTTTATCAGTGCCACCTATCCTCCCCATCTCTATTCAGACCAATGCTGTTGATTGCATAGGAACAGAGGGGGGTATTTTAGGAAGCTGTAGCCCAGCAGCATCCCTGGCCCCAGACTGGTGAGCTCAGGGTGCTCTCATCTGCAGTACCACAGGGATGGATGGAACCTGGCAGCACTTTGTGCCTCTGCACATTTTTCTCCCACCCCTTTCCAGGCTTTTTGATGGGCTCACTGTCAGGCTGGAGGTACCACGGTGCCCCCCACCCTCCCCAGCGCAGGGGCTGCAGGCAGACCGTGCAGCAGCGCTGCTAATGAGAGGAGATCCCCATGGCCTGGAGCAGGCTGTGAGGGAGCTGCAGAACCTGGTTCATCCCCGCAGAAAGGCTGAGTGTGGACCCCGGGGCTCCGCTGCCCTCGGGGTGCTCAGCAGTCTCCTGCCTGCACAGAGCAGCTGCGTGCCAGCTCCACGCCTTCCCTTTGCCCGTGGTGTCCTCTTGGCCACATGGCTCCATCTGCACCCGGGCAGGATTTCAAGTGTGAAAAAAAAAAAAAAGAATAAAAATGCCTTTGGGGGTTTTTTGTTTTTTTTTAGTTTCAAAGATTTTCTTTCCAGTCACCTTTTTTATTCCAAAGTACTTAAACACCCTGCTTTCGAAATCCTTATTACCCTGACTCAGACTCAGCTTTAAGTAGTGCTTTGAATTAAGGTTCTCAAATATGCATTCAATTTCAGTTTAAAAGGGGTAGTTAATGTATGTTACATAAATAGCTATTATTAAATACGTTCACTGAAGATTAACAACTGCTGTGCGTAATGGATACGTGTCTAACTACTATGATATATACTGAATTTCCCTATTATATAGCTGCTGGATGTGTGTCTGCTAGAACAGAGCAAAAATTCACAGTGAATAATTTAGTAGATGAATTTAGCCTCTCTTTCTGTCTGCGAAACCGCATGGCATCCTCCAACACATTCATCATACCGGCCTGATCCTGCCTGCAGTTTCTGCCCAGGCTCCACAGAGCTGGGACACAGGTGGATGGATGCTCCAGGGGGAATGGAGAGCTCTGTCCCCTTGGGTGTGTTCCCCATGTCCCAGTCCTAGGGATGCCCTACTTGGGGTTGCTGTCCAGCCCAAAGCCCCACTCTGGCCCTGGGTGCAACCCTGGGTGCCTGTGCCCCTGCAGCCCGCAGATGGCTGGGTTTGTGCTGCTGGGGAGCTGGAGGGAGCTCGTCTTCTTGGGGTTATTCTGGTTATTAAGTGCGATTTCCTCTTTTTATGAGGACCCTCTTTTCTGTTTCTTTGTCCTGGAGAAGCTGGATGGCGGGGTGTTTGCTCGGGTAGAAGTGAGTGCTGGTGGGGAAAGGCAAAGTGCTCCCCATGTCTACATGGAGTGGTGCTGGAGGATGCTCGTGGTGCACAACGATGGGCCAAGCTGAGGTCAGGATAGCAGCATGCCCACTGAGCGTGTCACTGCATGGCCGTGCTGCAGGACCCATGCCTGCTGCAGGACTTCCACGTGGCTGGGTGAGCCAGCTCCTTTCTCCACATCTGGCACCATGTGCCAATGAGCAGCGCTGTCCTGACCTGGAAAACAGGTGGGACAGATGTTCTGCAGGGAGTGAAAGGCCCCAGGCAGACAGCTGGCCCATGTGCCCTTCTCCTTTTGCCCATTGAGTGCCCTCTGCCATGGGCAGACCCAGATGCACCAGGCCTGTAGCACATGGGTCAGGGCAGGCAGAAGCTTTGGTTCAGGGGATGGGCATCTTTCCATTCCCATATGTCAACTGCAGACCTCCAGCTTTGTCTGCTGAGCTCCCCTCTGACAGCAGCAGGTGCTGTGGGACCCTCGTGGCTGGTTTAGCAGAGAAATCAGTTCCTTCTCTTGCTCAGTGCATCCTTGCCCTGTTGCTCTCTCTTGATGTTGTGTAATTTTTCCTTTTCCTGCACTCCACGGCTATCTTCATCTCATCTAAAGTTCATCAAAGGATGGAAGGGGGGAGGCGGGCTGGGAGGTTGTCTGACGCTTTCTAAAGCATCTGGTAGAGATGCCACAGCTCCTTACTGGGAACACAGTGTGCCCACCAGGTCTGTGTTGTGTCTTCCAAGCAAAGTAGGGGAAATAAAGTCCCATTCCCCTACCCAGTTCCCAAAATAAAATGAAAACCGAAAGAAGGATTTAGGATGAAAATAACCAGCTGAGGTATGTCCTCTGTGCTAGGAAGATCAAGTGCTAATGATGGTTCTGGCACGTTGGTGACAGTTTTGTCTGTTGTATGTATATATATTTTAACTGTGAGACCACATGGGAGGCTCTTTATGCAGTCGAAGTGCCTTTGACAGCCGCTGAGAACACATTGGCTCCTTTCTGCTGGCAAAAGACTCATCCCATTAAAGGCTGTCTATAAAGGGAAGGGAAATGACAAGGGTGCTTGGGAGGGAGAGAGGCAGCAGGAGGAGACAGGAGCTGCCACCACCAATGTCATTACCAAGAATGAGAAGGAGCTTTTGCATAAATGCACCATGTGTTTTCATTAGTGGTGGCGGGGAATGTGCTGTTCTGAGGACAGCATTTATTCCATCGAAGGGAAAACAGATACCCTGAGACTGTCACGTGAGCCCCGTGACCTCGGCCTGGGAGCAGCAGTGCCACGAGCCCTGTGCATCCCTGGAGCAGCCCCAGCCAGGAATGGGATCTTCTTGTTCCTATCTCAGCTCCAGGTCCTCTCTTCTCCTGGGCCAGCTTCCAGCTGCCGTGAGTTGCCATTGCTACCACGATAATAAATTTTATTTAAATGTTAAAACATCACTGCACTTGTGGAAAACAGCATTTAAGATCTGATTCGGTGTCATTCAGGTCAACCTGGCCAGCCACCCCCTGACATGCCTGGTTGTGATACAACGGGGGGGGGGGGGGGGNGGGGGGGGGGTGGGGGGAATGTTCCTCTCTGGTGAGAAGTGCCAGATGAGCCACTGAGACCCCTCTGCCCAATGACAGTGTGTAAAGCAGCACCACTCATCAGCACTACTTCTTTTATTCTGGGTTTAACCCTTTTTCCTGAGGGGCTGTGTTACGCCCAGCAATGACACTTCAGCTGATCCCCCAACCAAAGCCTGGACACAAAGCAGCGCTGGATCTCACCTGTTCTCTCCCAGAGCTCCTGCTGCTCCTCCTGCACTTCCCAAACACATCTGCAAGCCAAGGCTTGTGTCAGTGAGTCCACAAATGGTCTGAGAGGATGGAGTAGGATGGAGACCTGATGCTGGGGGTTGCTGGGAGTCAGGCAGCAGGCTGTCAGCACCCCAGACTCTTTCTGATTCATAAATGATGGGCAGTGCAGAAACACCCCCAGATGCCCTGCGCTTGCACTTTCCAGACCTCCCAGGAACCAGGAGAACCCACCTCTTCGGGTCAGCATCACCTCATTCTCCTATGTAAAAAGAGGTAAGACTGACGTGCTCCAAAACCACATCCATCAGCCTCAGGGTTTGCTCACCTTCCTGTCCTGGAAACAGTGTTCCCCTGCACCCTGCAGCCGTCCCCCAGACACTGCCCTACAGTCCTCCCCTATTTGCACCTCCTGTGGTTCTGGTTTCTGAATTCCTGAGGTGCCTTGGAAACTGTGGGCTGTTTCCTCTGAACCTTCATTCCAGCCCCTCCTCCACAGACCGGCTGCAATTTCTGAAGTGCGCCAGCTGATTAGAGAAGGCAAATGAATTCTTTCATTAGGAGAAGCATTGTTATAATTAGGGGAGAAATTTTTGTGCCAGTGCCTTTTAGAAAGGGTGAGGAGAGAAAAACCACCTCCATTTGATACGGTTTTAAGGCATCTTTATTCGGAAGAGAGAAACGTATTTATAAATATATATTTATGTGCTTGCTGGCCATGCTGAGCTACTGCAGTTTGTTAACGCAAATAAAAATCATCATTATCATAATTCATTGCAGTAAGTAAGTAAATAAATAAATAATTCCAGAGGTCACAGAGATATTTTGGGAGATGCTGGGTGAATCAAAGCAAACTGCATTTTCAGCAGCTGGCATTTCCAGCTCCTGCACAGCACCCTGTGCTAGGTTGGAGGAAGGAATAAATAGAGAGGCAGAAAGATAAATGGAGAGCACCAGATAGACGGGTTTGCGTAGCATTTCCATGTATCATTTTTGGGTGACACTGCGTGAGTTATCTCTGTAATTACAGCCCTGCTGCTTGCTCCCAGGACCTGCATGGAGCACCTGCATGGAGTCGCCCATCTCTGCTGCAGGGGAAGGCGAAGGACAGCAGGATTAATGCTTCCTGCCATGCTTGCTGGGTGGCTGGGGATCCCTGCTGCCCTTGGTGACACAGGATGATCACGGCAGCTTCCAGCTGCCACGTCTGGTTCTTTTGAGTACCAGGGAGAGATGGAGTGGTTGGATTTGTTTTACCCCCAAGGGTAGGTAAGTTGGCATGTCCAGAGGTTACACACACCGGTGTGGGCTGTGAAGTACATGGATAAGGCATTTGGATGGTGGGATTCCTTGAAGAAAGTTCTTTCCCAGTGCCCCTGGTGTAGCGGAAGCTGCAGGGTTGTACAGAGTTCTGCATCTGGGGCTGATCCCAGAGTTGGATCAGGATGGTAAGAACCATCTCACCAAATCAGCTGTACAAATGAACCTATGAATTCCTGGCAGGAGCTGCTCCAAACTTTGGTTTTGAAGACTGAAAATCTTGCTACATCAATATGCATTGATGCAGTGGAAGTGACTCCTCTCTGGCCAGGGGCAGACAGGTGAGGAAGCAGAACAGATCAGGTCCTGCAGGGAAACAAGTCATCTCACCCCAACATTGCCTAGGGGAGAGGGAAGTCGTGGCTCTGAAAGCCAAAGGGGCTGCTACAATCAATCAGACTCCTGTTTCCCTGCTCTTCCCCTCGGAGTCTGCTACTTCATTTGAAGGCTGTTTCTCTCTCTTCAAAATCTATAAATTGTTCTCCCCCAGGGGTGGTGAACACAAGCTTTCTGCCTCCCTGCAGGACACCTGCAGAGCTGGGATGTTGCAGAAAGCTTCGCTTGACTCTAAGCTACCTGGTACAAGCTGGCATTGCTTCTGCTAAACGGGTCCATTTCCATGTTTCAGTGGCTGAGATGCACCAAGAATGCCTGATAACTTATTATTTTCAGTACTTGGCAGCATATTATTGCTTATGAGAGCATCAGCACTGAGTGCCTGGGGATGTTCTGACAGAGAAGTTCTACTGAAACTGCCTGAATCTGCCTCATCCACGAACTGTGTCTTCTGAAGAAGTGTAACAGCACTTCTCACGTCCTGGTTTTAATCTGACTGATCCAAAAGATGAGAAAAAGCATTCTTCTTTCTTCTTTGCCCTTGGCATCGGGTTGAGATTGGGATCAACACAGTCCCATCCTGCAAAGAAGGCACTTGGAGGGATGCAACCCCCTTGCTGTGCTCCATTTCCATCTGTGGGTCAGGGCAACGCCAGCAGATCCATGGATTTGCAGTGCCCCTTTAAATAGGTGCAGATAAACACTGAGCAGTCAAGGGGAAAATAAAAGCATCTGGGACTAAGAGCAGCTCGCTCCATTGCTCCAAACCAAACAGACCTGTGTCCTCAGACCCAGGGTGCCAACATCTGCCTGGTCCCCAGCTGCGTACTCGGCAGCTGTGCATGTGGAGGGATGGAGCACCCTGGGGAGCTCCCGCAGAGCTTCCTGGAGACCCAGATCCAAGAAGTAAAGAGACAAGTTTCTCTCCTGCTCCTGGGCTCTGCAAAGTTAACAGGATGTTTTTGCTGGAACGTTGGACTGTTCTGAACTGCTGAGACATTCCCAGGATTTCTTCAGGGCTGGACAGGGACACGATCTGTTCCCCAGGACAGTGCTGGCTGACGTTGTCCTGCCAGGCCACGAGGCCAAGCAGTGAGTCTGCTTGGAGAGAAGTGCTGTAGATATCTCCCACAGCTCCACACACACCCACTTCCCCAGCAAGTCCAGAGGAACCTTCCTGGCTCTGAGCAAACCTCCAAACCCTGAACCTTGGCTGGTCTCGCAGCACTCATGTTGCATAAACTCCCAATGAGATACGGTGTCACATTCTCCATCCTGTCTGCTTTTTGTCCCGGGCAGCCCATGCAGACAATCCGTGTGCACTCTGTCTCCTTGTCCCAGGGGTGAAACACCTTCTCCTTACCTCGGGCTCTGCTCTGTGCACCCTCCAAATCAGCAGCCCTTGCAGCTGTCCCAAGGATGTGGAGGCAGAGATCTCCTGCTCCTGCTGGCTGTCACTGCAGAGCCCCGCGCCAGCAGCCGCACGGAGGAGCTGCCACCGCAGCCAGCGGGTCAAATCCTTCCAGGAAAATGTAATCACTTCCAACGAGCTGAAAAGCAATTTAGACGAGAGCTTTGTGGCTAAAGATCAGCAAGCCCAGAGACCATGTGTGCTCAGCAGCTCTCCCCAGCCTGGCACGGAGCAGGGAAGCTGGCAGCTCCTGCCGTCCTGCTGCTCGCCTGGAGCTGCTCCATGCCAGGAGAGGAGCGTGGTCCACGTGTGAGCCAGGCTGTGCACAGACCTGCAGGCTGTCAGGACGGCCTGGATGCTTGGAGCAGGGAACCAGGGGACATTTTGGTACAGGGGGATCTGAACAACCTTCTTATGATCCTGCATGTTGAAGCCAGGAGCTGACTCTGTCTCTACAAAACCCTGGAGCAGGCGCAGGATTTATAGAATCACAGAATCATGAAGGTTGGTAAAGACCTCTCAGATCCCCAGGTCCAACCCCACCCTTCCCCCATACCCACTGCCCACGTTCCTCAGTGCCTCATCCTCACAGTTCTGGAACACCTCCACAGACAGTGACTCCACACTCCCTGGGCAGTGTGTGCCAACGCATCACCGCTCTTTTGGAGAAGAAAATGTTCCTAATACCCAATCTGACCATCCCCTGGCACAGCTTGATGCAATCACCTCTCATCCTATTGCTGTTACCTGGGAGCAGAGGCCGACCCCCCCTCACCACAACATCCCTTCAAGCTGCTGCAGAGAGAAACGAGGTCTCCCCTGAGCTCCTCTTCTCAGGAGTGGTTCAGCAGCTGACAGGATGCTCTGACCAGTCATTTTTCGGGAGCTCTGCAGCCCACGTGTGCCATTAGAACCGTCTGCCCATCACTGTCAGCTGCCACCAGCTCCTCTCAATGCTCCGGTCCATCTGCTCCAGGCCTGGAAAGAGGAAAGCTTTTGCAGCATTGGCCGAGCGATGACTGCAACTGATGCAGGAGAGGCTGCGTTTCCTCTCGTGTCATCCCGGGTTGAGGTGAGAGGAAGTGTTGCTCTCAGATTTCACAAAGGTATTCAGCTTGTCCTGAAAAGCCAAAATCTTTGCAACATCCCTGAGCTGGGCCTCCCTTCCAAGCCCGATTCCCAAGTATTTATCTTTCTGAAATGTTTAATTATAATTAGCTTAGATTTCAAAACAAGGGGTCGACTGAACTGGAAAATAGATTTTTTTTTTTCTCTCTCTCTCCTTTGAGAATGTCAAAACACTTCATTTTGACAAATTTAGAACTCCTTCCAGATTTTTTTCTGACTCGAGAAATTAATCACAACTGACCTTCTCTTGAAATAAGTGCTGGTTTGAAAAAAAAAATCAGCATTTTCCAGTGGAAAAAATACAATTCATCCAAAAACTCCCACCACGTTTCCGTCCTGACTCCTTGTCTATGTGCCTCTCCTGTGCTGCTTTCCCAGTTACTAAGATCCCTTGCTGGATTCATTAAAATGGGCAATGAGACAACATCAGGAACGGCTCCAGCCTGAGCAAGAAATTGTTGAGCAAGAAAACGCAGAGAACATTTTGCTCTGCTTTATGTCTGAGGTTGAGCAAACATCAAGGTGTGGTGTGGTGTCCATGGGGAGCAGTGTCCTGGCCACAACCTGTGACCCCTGAGATCCCCACCTCCACCCAGCGTGTGTTCTCTCTTCTTTTGCTTCTCCCCCATGAACAGACTTCAGCTACTGAGCCTATAAACACAGATTTATTGTCGGTGCGGATCCTGACACCTTGCTGAGCCTTCACTTGAGCAGTTCAGCTGGGATGAGACTCTGATCCAAGATGCACACATGTGCATCTGGAGTAACTTCAGTGGTGGAGTATGCGGAAAAGCTCAGCTTTCAGAAGGGTTTATTTATACTGAGACAGAAATTAGGCCACTGATACAAGCAATCAAGCTGCAAGCTTTGTGCAAAGCCATTGACAAAACAAGCTGGGAAGTGGTCACAGAGGTAATGTGGCATAGAGTGACCTTTGATCTGGATGATTAATCTTCTGTGGTGTTGTCTTGCACCACAGAGCAGACACAGGGCGATGCAAGGGGAGGAGAGTGGAGTTGTCTTGTGCTAGTGCCAGGGGCGACTTGGGAACGCTACCCACACCTCCCAGCACAGCTTTCCTCCAAACAAGGTGACCTCACCCATACCTCCCACAGGGCAGGAGCCTTCAAGATGTTCCTGGGAGGACACCAGCCAGAGTCAGAACATCATCCAGATCCAGGAACCAGCTGGATCCAAGGCAGAAACCAGACCCAAGATGCCAAGCAGACCCAGGACACCAACCAAACCCAGGACACCAACCAGACCTGGGTCACCAACTGGATCTAGGACAACAACCAGACTTGGGACACCAACCAGATCCAGTACACCAATGGGATCCAGCGAAGCCATGTGGTGGCTGGGTGGTGGAGGATCAGAGTTGCAGCCCATGCCCAAGCCATCATTGATTTACCTGCATAAAGTACAAGAATGCAGAGGATTGTAGCAGCAGGACTGAGGTTTTACGGTTGCCAGTGCTGCTGAAACATGAGATTTATTTTCTCTGAATCCAGTGCCCGGTGCTAGATGGAGCAGGATGACAGTGATTTACTACAAAACTACGCCTGTCTCTGCTGTCCATGATCACAGAATCATAGAATCACCAGGGCTGGAAAAGACCTCTAAGACCATTCAATCCAAGCACCCGCCTACCACCAATATTGCCAAAGAAAGCACATCTCTATGTATGAGATCCACCCTTTCCTCACACACCTCCAGGGATGCTGACCCCACACGCCCTGTGCAGCCTGTGCCAGCACATCACCACTGATTCAGGGAAGAAATTTTTCCTGATACACAACCATGGAGCAACTTGAGGCCATCACCTCATCCTCTCACTGTTACCCAAAAGCAGAGGCCCACTCCCCAACCACAACCTCATTTCAGGCAATTGCAGAGAGCAATAAGGTCATCCCTGAGCTCCTCTTCCCCAGATGAACCCATCCCATTCCTTCATGCACTGCGTGGGGCTGTTGTGCCCCAAGTGTGGCACCAAGCACTCAGTCTCACTGAAGCTCATCCCATCGGCCCCATCCCGCCCAGCTCCCTCTGCAGCACCTGCCTGCACTCAGGCAGACCGTTGCATCCCCCAGTTTGGTGTCACCTGCAGGCTTCCTGAGAGTGCTAAAATAGAGCAGATGCACACAAGCCTCAGTACTCCTCTGAGTGCCTCAGGTGAGCAGCACGGCTGGGGTGGCACAGAGTGAGCAGCACGGGGCAGGGCTCAGCTGTGCCAACCCAGGCAGCAGCACCGTGGGCCTGATCCTGCCCTCGGAAAGCCACCAGTCTGCGGTGACTGTGCGAGAGGAGAGCAAGGGCCAAGCGCTTTGCTTGGATTGCATACCAATTTGCTAATGCCTGCAAGGTGTCGGCTGGGAGCTGATGGAAAGCTGCACGGTGTCACCGGGTCTCCTGGGGCTCAGAGCAGCGGGGACCTGCCTGAGCACACCTCTGCCCCCTGGGAGTGCCACCTGTCACCGCGTTNCCCCCCATCTCCAAGGCTGTGAGGTATGAGTATTTTGGGGTTTAGCTTAAATTAAAACAGAATTTAAAAAGTTGGTATTAAAAATATCATAGACTACTACAAGAGATAAAGCCCCAGGGGTGCTGAAAATATCCTGCTAAAAAAAAAAAAAAGCCAAACCCATCAGGTCTTTCCAGAGCACTTCTGCTCCGAGGAGGAGATGACTGTGGATCCTGACGGTGGTGTGTGCACAAGNAGGATGACAGTGATTTACTACAAAACTACGCCTGTCTCTGCTGTCCATGATCACAGAATCATAGAATCACCAGGGCTGGAAAAGACCTCTAAGACCATTCAATCCAAGCACCCGCCTACCACCAATATTGCCAAAGAAAGCACATCTCTATGTATGAGATCCACCCTTTCCTCACACACCTCCAGGGATGCTGACCCCACACGCCCTGTGCAGCCTGTGCCAGCACATCACCACTGATTCAGGGAAGAAATTTTTCCTGATACACAACCATGGAGCAACTTGAGGCCATCACCTCATCCTCTCACTGTTACCCAAAAGCAGAGGCCCACTCCCCAACCACAACCTCATTTCAGGCAATTGCAGAGAGCAATAAGGTCATCCCTGAGCTCCTCTTCCCCAGATGAACCCATCCCATTCCTTCATGCACTGCGTGGGGCTGTTGTGCCCCAAGTGTGGCACCAAGCACTCAGTCTCACTGAAGCTCATCCCATCGGCCCCATCCCGCCCAGCTCCCTCTGCAGCACCTGCCTGCACTCAGGCAGACCGCTGCATCCCCCAGTTTGGTGTCACCTGCAGGCTTCCTGAGAGTGCTAAAATAGAGCAGATGCACACAAGCCTCAGTACTCCTCTGAGTGCCTCAGGTGAGCAGCACGGCTGGGGTGGCACAGAGTGAGCAGCACGGGGCAGGGCTCAGCTGTGCCAACCCAGGCAGCAGCACCGTGGGCCTGATCCTGCCCTCAGAAAGCCACCAGACTGCGGTGACTGTGCGAGAGGAGAGCAAGGGCCAAGCGCTTTGCTTGGATTGCATACCAATTTGCTAATGCCTGCAAGGTGTCGGCTGGGAGCTGATGGAAAGCTGCACGGTGTCACCGGGTCTCCTGGGGCTCAGAGCAGCGGGGACCTGCCTGAGCACACCTCTGCCCCCTGGGAGTGCCACCTGTCACCGCGTTAAACGAACCCTCTCGTGCAAACAAGCCCCAATTCCCCACGGACTCCCACCTTCGCCCGTCTCCTCCAATCAGTTCCCCGAAACGCGAATCCTGACACAGCCACCACGCACAGCCACCTTTGAATGAAGTTGCCATAGTTACTGGTGCCTCACAGCAGCAGGCTGAGCTCATTAAAATGATTTGAATGGCTACCCTATAATCAAGGCATTGGGGAGGGGAGGCGGCCCCGGGACGCGCCGGGCGCAGCAGAACCGTGCACCCCAGTGTGGGTGCACGGGCTCATGAGGGATAGCTCAAAAGGCATTGGTGCCCTTTGGAGGAAATGTGGGCACAGGGCACTGCTGGCACGCTGTGGTCACCACGTCCCCACCTCTCACCCTCGCACCTCCAGCAGTGATGGAGTCCCAGCTCTGGGTCAGCCCAGTGGGCAGTGATGGGGTCTGGATTCCCAGGGAAGTGTGGTTTTGAAGACAAACCAGCATCTTACTCCTCTCTCAATCCTTATTTTACAAATAACTCTT
>VXAB01012528.1:35400-75601 GCA_013399175.1 Odontophorus gujanensis
GGAGGAGATGACTGTGGATCCTGACGGTGGTGTGTGCACAAGGGTGGGTGGAGATGTGTGTGGGCACCTGAACATCTCCACTTCGCATCTCCACACCTCCTGGGCACCTCTGTGGCCCCATGGTGGCAGCACGACCATTCTTGCTGGGAGTGCTGAGGGCTGCTCCTCAGGTTGTGCAGCCATTGAGGCTGGAAACACCACTCAGATCATCCACCCCAACCACCAACCCAGCACCCATCCACACGCAGGGGATGTTTTGCCATGCCATGCTGTAGCTTCTGGCTGCTTTCTGAAGCAGTGAGGGCAGCCCTGTGGGTCTCCCACTCTCCTTTCCCCACAGCACTGAGCTTTAGTGCCCACCACGGCTGCTCTGCTCCCACCACCCCACAGCTCCCCACGCTCCCTCCCCACAGCAGGCATGGCCCCACACCCCTCGCTGTGCAGAGAGCTATCAGGGTACACAGATAATCTTTTACTCTTCAGTACAAATAATTTATTACATTAAAATAACGTTTTTAAAAAATGAGTACTTTGGGAATAATTCAGGCTCGCCTGCGGAGGCATTTTTCAAAGTGCCATAATAGGCACTTAGAAATGGGTGGTTATTTTTATTCTCTGAGCCTGTCAAGAAGCTGATGGATCGAATTGGCTGATGACAAGGCAGCTGAGTGCTCGTAGACGGAGACCACAGCGTGAACACGGAGCCCGTTACAAATGAGCAGCCGGCTCAGGTCACAGCTCTCCCAGCACCTCAGCAGCAGCCCCTTCCCCCCCATTCTCCATCCCCACCCAGCAGACAGGGAGCAACGTCACCCACCCGCTCCAGTCTGTGCTAAATGCCCTCTGCATCCTTCATCCGTTCAGCAGGAGGAGCCCCCCCAGGGCAGCTGGTGCCGGCTCCTCTCCCACCCCCTGCACTGCTCACTGCCACTGGAGGACACAGGGAGGAGCCCCGCCAGCAGGACCCCATCCTGAGATGCTCCTGCAGAGGGGTGTGAGTACCACACAGTGGGAGGATCAGTGCCCAGAGACATCTCCTGGCTGCAGGGCTCTCCTGCACCGAGGAGGCTGGCAGAGCACTGGGTGGGTCTGGCTGTGTATAACAGTGTTCTGTTCCCCCAGTCCACGTGCTGTCCCCCTCAGCCCAAGCCGTTAAGATCTTTCGGGCTCCTCCATTGATGATGCAGAACTCCATATCTGAGCTAACGGGGATCCTCCCTGTCTGCTGCCAGCCGCAAAACACAGCTGTGCAAATGTGGTGCCACCCTCAGCAGCACATGCATATGCAGTGCAGAGGGCTGCGTGTGATCCATGCAAAGAGGAAAATGGAAAACACTCCACCCTCAGTGCCTACGCTGCCTTTGGATGACACTTCTTCAGGTGGTAAGGGAAGGAAACTCCCTGTTCCTGCTCCAGGAGGGGAGAGAAACATCGGTCTGTGCACAGCATGGGGCAGGAGGGGCTGGGTGGTTTGGGGGCATTCCTGCAGGTATGGGTCCTGCTCTGCCTGAGGGCACAGCACGTCCAAGTTTTCTACCAGGGAGCAAGGATGTTTGATGGCTGCTCTGTTGCAGGAGGCACCTGCAGGGCACTGTGCCCTCAGCCTGCCACCACTCATCACCTTGAAGCAGTGCAGCTTTCCCCATCACTTCCACCCTGCCACAGAGATCTGCAAAGACCCACAGCCCACACCGCAGCCAGCAGCCCGGGCTGGGGCTCTTTCCCAGCCCGTGGGTGCTCTGCACGTCTCAGATGTCTCCTGACACATCTTCCAAGACCAGCTGTGAAGGAGCCAGCTAATCGTGTTATGTCAGAGAGCGAGGGGAGGCGGGGAGGGAGTAGCAGGCAGACCGCCGTGCCTTGGAGTGGTGTGAATAATTGATAAGGCCACTTGAAAGGGCTCACGCTGCAGTGCCCAGCATCAGCCAGCCCTGCCCTGCTCCCTGCTGCTTTTGCTTTCCTGTGCTCAGAGGAGAGCAGCAGAGCATGCATCAGAGCCCACCTGGGCAGGGTCAGCTCGGGTACTGAGAGCCACAAAAGCTGATCCTGCTGAGAAGGCATCACCCACCACATCTCTCCCACAGCGAGGGATGACCCCATCTGGGTCTGAGCCCTTCCTGCTCTTTGCAGGGACTTAGGTAGGGAGATACAGTCCTTCCACCCTGAAAATCATGGTTCCATGATTCAATGAAACCTACCCAGTGCTGCATCCAACTTCATGAAGAATTCAGTTTGTAGATGGCCACTATTTGTGTCTGAGGCTGACAGATCCCTCACCCAGACTGCGTCAAGGATGGGAATGCTGGGAATCTGCTGCAGTTGGGTTGGATTTGTTGAGCACAGGAGGGGCAGCAGGGCCAGCTGGATGTTCTGGGAGAAGCTTGGGGACCAGAGCTCCTCCTGTGCTGTTTTTCCCCCTATGACCAGCATGCAGGAGCAGTCCCATCAGCATCCTGAGATCTCCAGAAAGGCCAATGGGAACTCATGATGACAGCTGCCACACGTGGGCCCCAGCTTTCTCAGGAGCAGTGGGTCAGGTTTAGGTGGGACAAAACAGTGGTGGAACTGCTGAGATTTTCCAGGAGAAAGCAGTGTGTTCTGGGTGACTTGTCCCCCTCAACACAGCAGGCATGATGCACTGACCCTCCCTGCCCCGCTGTCCTCACCCCAAAGCTTTTATCTCACCTCCATCACCCTGAGATCAAGACACATCCAGTTAGAAGCAACAATCACCTTTGGCTTTTGGGGGTTGAAAGGCCTCGTTACGTTGGATTTCTGCTCTTTTAGATTCTTTGCAGCTCCCTGCTGCATGTCACATCCATTCAGTGGAGGATGAAAGGGTCACTGTACGACGTGCCTTAGTGCTTCAAGGGGATGGGGCTGAGCCACTGCAGGTTAACTGCACACCAAAGCATTTCTGTTTTGCCCAAGTGGTCTGCACAACAGCAGCTTCTGCACCTGCTGGCTGTCCTGCCTCTCCCAAATGGGAGAGACCCTCTGGGTTGAGGCAGAGCAGCAGTTCTGCTGGATGATGAACACAGCACCCATCGCTCAGTGGGAAATCTTGGCTGAGGTCAGGAAGCTGAGCAGCAGTGTTTATCTGCAGCTTACTCCAGAATCCTGTTGTGGTTACTTGGATGAGCAACGCTGATCGATGCTGCTGTGGCCTCTACTCATGAGTCCATGAGAGCAGTGCAGCCTTGGATAAAGGGCAGTAAAGCACCTCTAGAGCAGAGCTGAGCCCTGGCTCTGGGGTTACAAACTCAAGAAGGGCAACGGGCAGACAAAAGATGTGTCTCCACCACCTCTGTCTCGTGTTAGGAAGATGTCAGAAGGGTCGTTCCCAACCCGTTGCTGCAGGCTCCTTCACTCTCACCAGGCTCAGTCGGTGCACAAAGGTGCCTCTGTTCATTTGCAGCCAGAGCGTGCTGTCATTTTTCCGTGATTTAGTAAGATTAAGAAATGCTCGTCTGTGGTCTGCAGCAAATGTATTAACACGTGATGCCTCCAGGCATTCCCATGAACAGATGCAGACACATGGGCTCAGACCCCCATTTTCTCAGCCAGCAAATTGGAGAGAGAAGAACAGTGCATGGGCGATGGTTCAAACAGGATCAGACATATTCTTCAAGCAAGGAGTTTTCCAGAAAAATGAGACATCTGAGACTGGAAGCAAAGGAAGACATAACACATAGGAGAGCTGCAGCCAGGCATCCTCAGATCTCTGTGCCCAAAGAAAGAAGCACTGCAGGGGCTTTGCCATACAGCAGAAGTCACCTCCTTTCCTTTGAGCTCTTGCGGAGCAGGGAGGAGGAGCCTCACACCCCTTGCCCCATGCTTCTGCAAATGCAGCTGCTTTCTCCAGGCGCCTTGTTACGAGTATTCCTAGCAAAGACATCACGTCTGAGCTCCTCACAGCTCCAAGGAGAGTTCACTCCAACGTAGTGATTTGTTCCTGAATGAGTTTCATGCTGCTGTCACTCCTTGCTCCAGTCTAGACCTGTTCACTTATTCAGAGGACGGAGTGCTGCTCTGCAGACTTCTCCAGACAAGTGTTCATTGATGTCAGTTCCTCACTGTTTCCTGCCAGTGCCATTGCTGGGATGTTGTTCTGGGATTCCAGGGAGTCAGGGGACCCTTCAGAGGATAATCCAGATCATGGGATGTCCAGGAGCAGGGACAGAAGTAGCACTAGTCAGGAGCACATGTTCTTGCACTGATACAGAAGTTTTGGGGCTGGGTCAAGCTGGAGGAGTAGAGGTTTAGTCCTTTATCATCATCATCCCTTTTTTGAAGGGCTCATTTCTGGATGGCTGATACTAGGTTCAGTCAGCTCCACATCCTGGACAGCCTTCTGTGTGTTGGAAATCAAATGCAGAGCATCCTTCCTGGAGCTAAATGCATCTCCACGATGTGAACATCCATGGGATGGAGTCCCTGGGCACTGAGTGGAGCTGAGCTCCAGCTCTCCTTTCTGAATGCACACAGGGTTAAGCAGCAGATGAGAGGGGTGCTTGGTGCTCTATACATCTCAGAGCTGTCCACCACATCTCAGCATCCCATCTTTCAATTGCTCTATTCTTCAAGCATAAGCTGAGCCTGAGGGATGAGGAGGAAGTGACAATGTGGGCTTTGGCCATTTGCGAAGCAATCTACTCAGGGGTAAATGAAGTGCTAAAGATTAATTGCACAGAGCCTTCTGGGACTTGGGAAGGGAATCTTTCTTCCTGAAGCTGTTGGACCAGGCTGGAAAAAAGACTTTCTGCATGCCACCACTGGGTGCACAGCCAGGGGTGCTGGATGGACTTGCTTGCCCTGCCTGGCAGCCCACGTGTTGAGGAGGGCCTGAGTGGGCAGTGGGACTACACTGGATAAAAATGAGATAAGGGGAACAACATTCCTGTTTTAGCACCTCCACCCTGCAAGACTGTTGCATCGTTGATGTAAAGCAGTTGAGGTCTTTGCCACACACCCAGAATCTGTCTGGGGGCTTGATGTGCAGCAGTGGCAGTGCTGGGCATGGTGTGATCCCACCATCTCCTTCTGGGGAACCAAAAAGGACTCGGACCGTTCGGAGTTGGCTAGTGGCACTCCGCCTGCCCGGATGGACCGCCCCAGCAGTGCTCAGAAAGCAGCAGCATCCCAGGAGTTAACACTGCCCGTCCCCACAGCTCCTTCTCTTTGTTGCCAGCTCTCCATCCCCATCCTCCGAGCCATTAGCGTGAGCGGCTTCGTGCTTCCCTCTAGTGGTTCCAGCTCCAGAGCTGCTGCTGGCTGACACCACTCCATCCCTCTGCTTGCTCCATCTCCGTGTCCCCCTGTGTCCCCGATACACAGCTGGGGGAGCAGAGATGCTCTGGAGCGGGTCTGGGCTTGAGCATGTGTAGGAGCAGCGCAGCACAATGCTGGTCCTCTGCTGGGAGCACCGCAGCTGTGATTTCCAAGTGTCTCTGTCATCACTTGGCAGGGGCTCACGCTCCGAGGCGATGCTGGAAGGGCTTTGCCCACGAGCAGGGTGCAGCAGGCTCTGCTTCCAGAGAAAATCCTGAGGTTTGGGATCACCTCTCAAAGGAATCTTTTCCTTCTTCCTCTGAAAGGTTTTGCAAAAATGCTGCCAAATGCTGACTCAGCTTCATCTCTGTTCTGGGCCCCTAAATGCTTTCCTGTGTCCCCAGAAGGGCCCTATTTTCCCATTTGAGAACTGTCCACTTCAATCCATTATCTCAACCCAAAGTCTTGACTGAGCACATCTGTCTTTTGTAAGTGGGGAAATGTGTTGTACCATCTCGGGTGCTGAGCTCAGGTTTCTTACTGACTTAATACACCCTCCTGTGAGCTGGGGAGCAGCTGGGGCAGTCAGCCGCACTACCAGCGTGCACTAAGGTACACCAAGCAGACCCCACTGAGGAGGGATGTGCCCAACCTCAGAGATAAAAAGAGACTGGATGAGAGCACTGCTCCAGAAATGCCCCACGTGGCTCCTGCAGAGCTCCCTTTGAGCAGACATGGAACCAAACCAAAGAGGCCACGCGTCCCATGCTCCTGCGCACGCTGCAAGGTGATTTTAGTACAGATGTTGCCTTGTGCACATACACCACCCTCAGGAGCTGGACC
Source organism: Odontophorus gujanensis (assembly GCA_013399175.1). Lineage (NCBI taxonomy): Eukaryota > Metazoa > Chordata > Aves > Galliformes > Odontophoridae > Odontophorus > Odontophorus gujanensis. The sequence continues at coordinate 41,515 of VXAB01012528.1, forward strand.
CTGGTCGATACCATTCATTTATCCATCACCATCATGATAAAAGGCAAGTGAGAAAACGTGGCTCTAGGCCTGGCAAGTTTTTATCAAGGCCGATCACGCCTGGTAATTAACATTGAGAGCACTGAGCTCATCCACTTCTCTTCATCTCAGCATTGTCCTTGTCTTGCTACATTACTTTTTGGCAGTGGCCCAGCCAGCACATGAGAGATATTGAGCTGACCTTACAGCAAGGCAATAAAGCACGCGCAATCCAGCAACACCCATCCTGAACCAGCGGGCCCACAGAAGTCAACCAAAGACTCCCGTCAGCTTTGTTGACCTCCACATCTGCCCACCACCACGTTGCACTGGGCAGCACTGCAGCTACCTCTTGGTGATGGTTCCTTGGAGGGAAGCACGAGGCTTGGTGCTTGTGGAGGGTTTTGATGTCAAATTTCAGCTTATGGCCCTGCGAGGTGATGAAGTATGTTGAGTCCGGTGCAGGGAGAAACATCCACACTGCAGTTGTAGCTCTCTATATGCAGCCATTACTCAAATGGGCACAGTTAAGGTATGCACACTGGGTGCTGTTCACTTCCCCAGCATGAGAACCAGCTGTGTCCAAAAGCCCGATGGGCCTAGATACTAAAATAATGAGCAAACTAAGAAGAAATAACAAAGCAACCCCTCAAGAAAACAACAGTTTGCACAGGGCAGCGAAGCACACGCATAACTTGGGGTGGACAGGAGCACTGACAACAGTAGGACACAGTGGGAAAAGTCAGGGCATACCCAGAGCCTGCCTGACCCTGCACAACCCCTCTGGCACGGAGTCCTGCGTGCTGTACGCTGGCAAGCACCCTTGGTCAGCCCATTACCAAGTGTTCAGTCTCTCCACTGATGCTGGCCACCTTCTGCAGCAGGAATGATCCCTTTGATCTCGTTCCAGCCTAGCAGACGTTAATGGGATGGTGTGCCTGAGCCAAGCCCTCTCGCAGATGGAGTCTCCTCTGTCATACTGATTGCTGCTGCAATGTTATCTGCTTCTCACAGTGCCCGACCCCACGGATCTTCTGCCATTCTGCTCCATGCACTCTGTGCTGGCCTCTCATTCATGAGCACTGATCTTCTAGATCTGCAACCTCTTGACCTTCAGATTGCCCTCCCAGTGTTTGGTGGGACTCGGATGCATCCTTCCATTCTTGTTTCTGACATCACTTGAGCCCACAGCTGCTCCAAGAAGGAAGAACCAGAAGACCTGAACATTCATACACATGACTCCAGCAGATTAAATTCACTCTGCGTATCGACAGGTCATCATGGCCAGTGGAAGTGCTCCTTTCTGCCTTGACAAGTGGCCCTCATCTTAGCAGTGGGCCAGCAGGCCTGATCCTTTTCCAGGCAGCACCCAGGGATGCAAAGCCAGCTGCTAGTCTATCTTGGAAGGACAAATGCATCCTGGACAACTGCACTGTGGTGTAGGCGCTGGCAGCACGAGGCCAACACGACCTGACACAGAGGATTTGCAATCAGGTTGTCTTCTTCGTGTCATGAGAAGCGGAGCCACAGTCACATTGGTGCTATCTGAGAGCAGGTCAGGTGGAGAGGACTGCTTCCAGGTCAGCCTGGCTCCTGAACGCCTTGTAGGAATGCCAGACCTGCTCCTCTCTGCTCAGATCTTCACTTTGAACTGGCACTGAGGCTTCTCCTGCTACAAATCCGCCATCAACAGCTGTGCTGCTCATGGGAATAACCAAGAAGTCGAACCCCCCTCCACCCCCCATGCTGTGTGCAGCCCCAAATCGCCAACTAGGAGCTGCCCAGGACCTCATCTCCCACATGCACCAGAGCAGCTCCTGGGATGTCAGAGATGCTTCTCTGACACATCCAAGTGCAGTGTTACAGAGGGATCAGTGCTGCCCAGTACTGAGAGCAGCCTGAGCATCCCTGTGACACCAGCAGAGCTCTTCAAAGCTCCCGGCTCAGCACGCGGCCAGGTTGGTGTCAGCCTGGGAAGCATCTGATCTGTGTGTAATGAGCTGCCGGTGCCTGGTCCAGATGGTGGAGGTCAGGGCCGGGTCAGGACCCAACTGGAGCCGCCTGTGTGAGCAGCACTTAATGCAATCGCTTGACAGAGGCCAAGGAAAATTGCATCCGCCTGACTCGCACCCTGCAGGCTGTGCTGTAAATAACTGCAGGCACCTGGGAGCAGCCCCACTGCGGCCTGCAGGCAGGACACATCCCTTCTGCTAACCCTGACAACTGTGTTATTTCCTTTTCAGCTCAAAGCAGTCTTCAGAGAGGTGCTTCCCAGCACCAGAGCTTGCAGGGTTCAGGACCCACGGGTGTGTGTTGGTACCTCTGCCTGGTGCCAGGGACATCGGATGCAGAATAACCAGTGTGGCTCCACAAGGAGCCCGGGCCCCTGGCTGTGTCCCCTGGAAGCACCTCCTAGACAAGTCCATGGGGGTCATGAGGACGATATCGTGCTCTGAGGAAAGCATTGCTGATCAGCCATCTCACTGCTGAAACCGAGGTGATGCTCATGCTTTAGGAGGACACCTGTGCTTGTCAGTTCCATTTATGAGGAGGATCCGTGGTATGAAGAGCCCCGACCTCCACCTCCTGGTGATCAGAGCTGGGAGAGAGGACAGGACATGGGTTGGTGCTGTCAGACTCACCTCCCTCCAGGGGTGATCTTTTTGGCCAGGAAAGAGGAATAGACATACCAACACCTCTCCCTGCAGCAGACCTCTCTTGGGCTTCCCTGCCTTTGCTGTTCACCCCAGCTCACCAAAAGCACCCAGTTTTTTCTTTTTCACCTCAAAGACTGTTTTTTTCTTTTTCACCTCAAAGACCTCCATGCTCAGAATGTTCTTTCTCAGAGTGGGATTCCACCTGTGGCCATGAGTCAGGCTCAGGTCATTCGGTTGCTGAATGATCAGGCTCCTTCTTCGTGTACTTGGATCATTTAGAAATAACTCGGTGTCCCAGGAATTACAGCCATTGGCCAATATAAAGATATTTTGGGAGACTCAGAATTACCTTCATATCTGAGAAAGGAAAGAGACAAAATGCTATTGCCAGCTATAAATACAAAAACAAATAAAGACTGTGTGTGCAAGAGCAGTTACACAGCTGCTTCACTCCACCCGAGATCCATCCGACACTGGTCACTATCCCAAAAGCATCACGTGGGGCAGTGGGGCTGTGGGGTTGTAGGGCTGTAGGACAGTGGGGCCATAGGACTGTGGAATTATGGAGCTGTGGGATTATGGGGCTGTAGGGCTGTAGGACCGTGTGGCTGTGCAGCTGTAGGACTGTGGGCCTTTGGGTCTGTAGGACTGTGGGGCTGAAATTCTATGGGTCTGTGGGACTATGGGGTTGTGGGACTATGGGACTGTGGAACTTTCTCTTGCTTTCAGATCTGTATGGTGCAAAGCTATTCTCAGCCTCAGATGAAGTGGAGGAACCGTACATCTGCTCATCTTTTTCAGGGTGTAACACATCACTCAGGTATTGAGCTCATTCCTAAGGCAGGGACTCCAGTCACGATTCCTAAATTTCAGTGATAAAACGGACACAGATTGTCAAACCCCTCAACTACCACATTGTCTCACAGCTTTTTTAGACCAGGAGGTACCACCAATGTTCGTGGGTATTTCAGAATGTCCTCCAGTGACACTCTTGCTGAACTCAAACACTTTGCTTCTGGCTTAGGAAGGTCTTCAGGAATACTGCCCTGATCCTTTTTCNCAACAAAAATGTTCTGGCTCATGTGTAAGATATGTGTGCTATTGTCCTATCATAAAGCCATTGCCATGTTGTTATTGTTATATTGTCATTTCATGAAGCAACTGAAAGCATGAAGGTTTTAAGGGAAATGTCTAATCTTGGATACTTGGGATTATTACCTGGGAAGGACTCACCATTTCACACTGTTTTTATTTATTCAGCCACCCAGCTCACGATAGCAGATACCATTTCCCAACAGCATCACAGCTGAGGATGCTGGTGGTACACAAACACTCCTTTTGTGCTGGTTGTGATGGTTTCACCTTCATTTGGGCAGTAACAGCCAGAGAATATTCAGAAATATGTCCTCCAAAGAAGGATGGGGAGAATGTTCAGTGGTCTGCAAGGTAATAAAGGAAAAGAGAGGGATCTGTTCTCCGTGTCTGGAGTGGACAAAGGAAGAAGAAGTGGACTTCAGCTGCACATGGTGGCTCCTGGAAGCCAATAGCAGGATGGATCATGGAACATGGGTATGGGTTGCCTGGAGAAGGTGTGGAAGGGAAGAGCATGGTGGCCATCCTTGCTCACTATCCAGAAGATTGGGACCATACAAGTGCAATAAGCACAGCCCATCACCCTCATCACCCTCTTCCAGGGTCCCCTTCCAGGACCCCACACACCTGAAACAACCAGGCAGTGAGATGTGTGGATTTACCCTGGAACACAAGATGGAAGTGGGTTCCTACATCCCACACCAGTCACATAGATGCCTGAAAACATTCCGTTTTTTTCCAAAAAGCCAACGCCGTGAAATGTCCCTAAAGTACCGCAGCCCGGAGGTTACCGAAGTACCGGGTCCCTATGCCCTCACCACGAGCACCTGCCCCTGCTGTGGATCTCGAGAGCATCAGATAACCGTGGGCGGCCGCTGCCTTTCCTGCCTGCTTTGTGGGAATCCCTGCATGCCCTCTAGCGGCCCCGCTCCCCAAACGTGCCCCGGCTCCGGGTGCGGAGCTGCGGAGCGATCGGAGGAGGAGCGCTCACCCGGAGCTGAGGACGCGCGGCCGGGGCGGCACTGAGCGGGACCGCATCGGCTGGGCTGCGCTGAAACCGAGCCCAGCTCATCCTCCCCCTCCTTCACAGGGGGACTTAGCACCACTCAAGCTTGCACAGGGTGCTGTGCTTTCACTCAGCTGAGCTTCCTCCCCATCCCCCTCCCATTGCTCACGATGATTCGGGCTCTGATTGGGATGGGAGAGCAGGCGCCGTCGGAGCAGCAGCAGTAGCAGTGGGAAGTGATCTCCCGGCCCAGGGAACCTCTCTCCCCGCTGCCAACCCCTCACTTCTTGCAGTCTGACTCGGTTTGCCATCCCCCCACCGCAGGAGCCTGACTGCCTCAGACCCCCCCCGCCCGCCGCTGATGTAACTCTGTAACTCGAAAGCAGCTGCACTCAGACTAAAGGACAATTATCTAATAGCCAGATTACGATTAATTCTGCTAAAGGGAAACAATTACCCTTTCAGATCTAAATGGAGTATAAAAAGGCAAAGCATTTACAGATGGAGGCTGAGGGCACGCAATTCCCCAGGGCTCCTCTTTGCTGCATGACCTGCTTGTATCTGAGAGCTGAACGCACTGGGCTAACAGCTCCATCCTGCAGAGATCACTTTCCAGATGGGCTTCCCCATCCCATTGCTCTGGCCCCCTTCACCCTAACCCTACACAAAGCCCTTTGCACCCCGAGCATCACTGCCTGCTGCAACCCCTCTACCAGCCCTAACCCTTACACAGACAATTGGACCCCTCCCAAAACCACTAAATCTCAATCATCACTGGCAACGAGGCAACGAGCCCCACGGGAGGAAAGGGTTAAATGATATAACTCCCCTTTTTGCTGCAAATAGATTTTGCTCTGCTCTGCCTGCAATACTGTTTATCAGCAATTGCAGGCTTTAAAATCCGTACTTTACAAGTGCAGCATAACCTGCCAGTTATAATTGGTTGAATTATACCTCATCCCTGATGCAACTCTTGATGACTCTCCGCCTCAGCCAAGCAAACTGATAGGAGACAAGTTTATAGCTCTCTTGGAAAACACAATTATAAATTGCACCCCCGCCGCAAGCCCTGGGAGAGGTTAACTGTTTCACTGCAGATCCCAAAGCAAGGAGGCTTCACAGGAGAGAAAAATGTCTGCTGGAGGAGTTCAGACAGATCCGGTGAAAAATTAAGGGAGGGTTTGTCTGTGGGGTGCAGCAGGAGCAGCTGGAAACAGCACTAACACGGGGATGCCCAGCTCTGTGCTCAGCCATTGCAACGGGCTGAGTCCTGCAGCAAGATCAGAGCAAGCACTGATCCCCACATCACTGCAGCTGCTGGGGTTTGTGCTGCTTCTCCCGAGCACAGGGAACAGAGGGCACAAACCCCATGCAGCTGCAGCCAGGCAATCAGCCAGGGGCATTTCAGACCTCTTCCCTTCTTCTCTTCCCTTCAAAGATGGGATTAGTTCCCTTTCAAAGTTGAGAAGAAAGACATCATTCCAAATTCACTCAAAGTCATTTGGAATGGGACGATTTGGCCTGCCCGGTCACCTCCTCGAGCTCAGGAAGCACAGCTCTTCTGCAGAAGACCCACAGAAATTCCCCACATTCCACCACTCTGAGACTCCCAGTGAATAAGTGAGATTTTTATTGCCAACTTCATAAACAAATCTGACTGTACTGCGGGGCACGGTGGGCTCACACTGGCCTTAAATCCTTGCAGTGACACGGCTCCAAGTTTGATCTGTAATGGTCCATAATTAAGCCCAAGATGGAGTTACTTTTGCCTGCTGGGAAATGATACATCCTTACCCCATAATCCTTAAATTGTTTTTACAGAGCCTGATGGATCCAGGCAGCTGGAGAGCAAAGATCTGCAAAGCCTCTGCTGGCAGCCCTGGACCGCCCTGGCAGCCTGTCCCAGTGTGCCATGTGTGGGCACAAACTGGTGGCTCAGAGAACAGCCTGAGCTTCCCAAGTGCTCCTGGAGATGTCCTTGAGAGAGGACACGGCCAAGCTCGGCCGTGGCCATACCCTGAGCATCACCTCCCAGCAATGCCCACCCTCCAGGCACATCTGGGGCGCCCTCACTCTTTCCAGTGGGGTGCAGAACTGCACCCTGGGCAGAGGACGTAAGACACAGTTGCTCACCCTCTTTCTCACCACGGTGTTTGCACTAGGAAAGCCAATTGCTCTCACTTGCTCGCTCTGGAGTTTTCTCCTTCGATCCATCATCGGGAAAGACTGCTCTTAGTTTGCTCGCAGGGGGAGGAAAGATATCATAGGTTTTCCTGAGCACTCTAACTGATTTCCCATGAGTCGGGGTGACTCAGCAGCTGCAGGTCGCTCCCCAGCCCCGTGGTGCACCATCTCCCTCTCCTCTCTGCTCCTGCTGACTCAGGGCAGGGAAGCAGCTTGGAGCCAACCAAGCCCTGTCTCTTCTTTTCAGATCCTCTGAAATATGGGCCCAGAAATATTTACAGTCTCTCTGTCTGTCCCTGACCTTCAGCTTTTATTTGCGTACGTAAATTTTGTTCTATTCCAGAGCTACAAGTTTCATATCAGGGCAGTTCAATCTTTATGAGGATAAAGTGTTTGCAGTGCTCTTAAGCTGCTTAACGTAAGCATGTGTGTGAAAGATTAACAGCTTTATAAGTCGGAGCAGTTAAGTGACAATATAAAGAGAAAGGGAAGGGGAAAACATCATCAATCTAAGGCAGCACAAGGAATATCTGAGATGAATTACTGAAGGGAAGGGGCTGCCAAGCCCAGTGTTTTCTGGGACAACACCACTGACCAGTTCAGGAGCCCACTTGGTGGAAGAGCAGCTTTAAAGCATCGTCATCTCTCAAACCTGGAGGAGAAAGGAAACTCTCTAATTATCCCCCGATATTTATGACCATCATTCTCTGCTCAAGGCGGACGTCTGTGTGGAGGAAGGAAGAGACAGAGTCTCAGCGTGGATAAATAGGTGCTTCCCAAAGGCACTGTCAGTCCCAATGAGCTCAAAGCCAGCCTGCAACCCGTGGGTGCACCCCAGGGCTCATTACTGCCCCTTCCCTCCTCCCCCACCCCAGTGGGGACACCCATCCTTCCTTCTGCTAAGGGAAAGTGTTCAGGTGGCTGTGGCACTTCTGATGGATACAGAGACAGACTCACTAAAGCACTAATTTTCCCTTCGGTGCAACATGGGGCAAGAACAATAAGAAACATCCAAATATAACCAGAAGGTCACGGGATCATCGTGCATTTGACCAGCACTGTGCACACATCGCCTTCCCAAAGCCTCTCCGAAGGTCCCAGTTGCAAAGCATGAGGTCATGCAAGGACAAAGTCTTCTTATGACCTCTGGCAAGCTAGCTGATGTCCATGCCCTTGATTTTACTCACATGCATCTGAGGGATGATTGTGCCTGTATCTCAAGACAGGTGGCTGGTTTATTAACGAACGGTTGCAAAATGTTCTGAGATCCTCTGATGAGGCATCTCTGGAAGAGCAAAATACGACGATGCCAATGGAAATTGGCTGTTTGGCTCCAGTCACACACAGAAAGAGAGCCACACATCAGAGCTGAGCGCGTGAAACAGGAAACACGAGGCAGCAGGAGAAACCGGGATGGCACCGGACGTCAGCGAACAAATGCTGGAGCTGTTTGTTGCCAAAAGAAGGCAGAGTGAGTTTGTCAGTGAGAGCAGAAGGCTTCATTCAGTTGTGCTGGGAGAGCTCCGAACCCACCACCTTGGCTCAGATTCAGTGCTTGTTGGACTATGGAGCAATGCACCTGTGAGGGATTGATGCTCACCCCACTCTGTCACAGAGGTCTTTCTCCTTGTTTGAGCCTGGTTGAACCTTGTCCTTGTGCCCTCAGCTTCCACGAAGCAATTAGAGTCATAGAATGGTTTGAGTTGGAAGGGGTTATTAAAGGCCCTCTGGTCCAACTCCTGGCAATGAGCTGGGACACCTGCAGTTCCATCAGTGCTCAGAGCCCCTCCAACCTGACCTTGATGTCTCCAGGGACAGGGAACCCTCACCACCTCTCTAGGTAACTCATTCCAGTGCCTCACTGCCCTTATTGTAAATACTCCATTGTTATATTCAATCAAAGTCTCCTCTCTTCTAGTGTGAGACCAGTTTTCCCCTGCCCTATCACCCTGCTAAAGAGTCTGCTCCCTGTCTTACAGCCCCTTCAGACACTGACAGGCCGCTGTAGGTCTCCCCACAGCCTTCCCTTCTCCATCTGCATGGCCCAGCTCTCAGCCTGGCCTCGCAGGGAGGTGTTCCACCCCTGGGAGCATTTCCGTGGCCCTTCTCTGGATGCTCTCCAACACGTCTGTGTCTCTCCTGTACTGAGGACTCCCCATCTGGACACAGTGCTCCAGGTGAAGTCTCAGTGCAGAGCAGAGGGGCAGATCCCCCCCCTGCACTGCTGGCCATGCTGCTTTGGGTGCACCCACGGTATAGAATCATAGAATTGCTCAGTTTCCAAAAGATCTTCAAGACCATCAAGTCCAACCTCAACGTAACCATACTACCCAAACTATGTTTGGCTGACATTGCAGGCTCATGCTCAGCTGCCATCCACCAGTGCCCCCNTATTAAAGGCCCTCTGGTCCAACTCCTGGCAATGAGCTGGGACACCTGCAGTTCCATCAGTGCTCAGAGCCCCTCCAACCTGACCTTGATGTCTCCAGGGACAGGGAACCCTCACCACCTCTCTAGGTAACTCATTCCAGTGCCTCACTGCCCTTATTGTAAATACTCCATTGTTATATTCAATCAAAGTCTCCTCTCTTCTAGTGTGAGACCAGTTTTCCCCTGCCCTATCACCCTGCTAAAGAGTCTGCTCCCTGTCTTACAGCCCCTTCAGACACTGACAGGCCGCTGTAGGTCTCCCCACAGCCTTCCCTTCTCCATCTGCATGGCCCAGCTCTCAGCCTGGCCTCACAGGGAGGTGTTCCACCCCTGGGAGCATTTCCGTGGCCCTTCTCTGGATGCTCTCTAACACGTCTGTGTCTCTCCTGTACTGAGGACTCCCCATCTGGACACAGTGCTCCAGGTGAAGTCTCAGTGCAGAGCAGAGGGGCAGATCCCCCCCCTGCACTGCTGGCCATGCTGCTTTGGGTGCACCCACGGTATAGAATCATAGAATTGCTCAGTTTCCAAAAGATCTTCAAGACCATCAAGTCCAACCTCAACGTAACCATACTACCCAAACTATGTTTGGCTGACATTGCAGGCTCATGCTCAGCTGCCATCCACCAGTGCCCCCAGGGGCTTTTTGGCAGGGCTGTGCTCCATCCCTATGTCCCCCACCTCATACTGTTAGTGAGGATTGCCATGACCCAGGTGTACACCATGCACTTGGATTTATTGAAGCTCACAAGTTTCTCCTGGGCCCAATGCTTGACACGTTTAGGTCTCTATGGATGACAGAGACCGGCACAAACTGCTGAGGATGCGCTTGTTCCCACTGTCAGTGTCACTNCTCCATTGTTATATTCAATCAAAGTCTCCTCTCTTCTAGTGTGAGACCAGTTTTCCCCTGCCCTATCACCCTGCTAAAGAGTCTGCTCCCTGTCTTACAGCCCCTTCAGACACTGACAGGCCACTGTAGGTCTCCCCACAGCCTTCCCTTCTCCATCGGCATGGCCCAGCTCTCATCNCAGATCCCCCCCCTGCATTGCTGGCTGCGCTGCTTTGGGTGCACCCACGGTATAGAATCATAGAATTGCTCAGTTTCCAAAAGATCTTCAAGACCATCAAGTCCAACCTCAACGTAACCATACTACCCAAACTATGTTTGGCTGACATTGCAGGCTCATGCTCAGCTGCCATCCACCAGTGCCCCCAGGGGCTTTTTGGCAGGGCTGTGCTCCATCCCTATGTCCCCCACCTCATACTGTTAGTGAGGATTGCCATGACCCAGGTGTACACCATGCACTTGGATTTATTGAAGCTCACAAGTTTCTCCTGGGCCCAATGCTTGACACGTTTAGGTCTCTATGGATGACAGAGACCGGCACAAACTGCTGAGGATGCGCTTGTTCCCACTGTCAGTGTCACTGATGATGATATTTAAGAGCACTGGTCCCAGTACTGGCCCTGGAGGGATGCCACCCATCCTCTCAAAACACACCGTGTGTGCTCCTGCTTTTCTGTGGTCATCCACACGGATTATTGAGAGGCCAGTGACAGGCATCTGCTGCCTGGAAAGCTGTGCTTGAATAAAAACATCCTCTAGAGCACCATTATTCGAGTCGGGAATGTTTGCGGATGGAGCGTATCTCTCTAGGAAAATGCCCATTCATCAAAGCAGAAATTTTCCTCTAGGGAAGTGCTGTTTTTGACAAACTTCAGCGTAGGATAAAAAGACTGAACAACAGTTTTGCAATGAGGTCAGAGGACTCCACTTCAGAATTGCTGGAATTTCCTTTTGTGACGAAGAGCAGAACTGCAGTAAGACCCAAACACCCAGATTATATCAAAATGGAGTATTTTGTTTACCCTGATGTGAATGTTTAAAATAGTTCTGAAATACACGTTTTGTGGGACCTTTTCCTGTGTTTTTGTTTTCTTTTCAATTCAGACAGAGAGAAACCCATGCTGGTGGAATAGGAAATCTGACTTCAAAGCAATTCTGAGTCAGATGGCAGAAGAAATGCCCCAGGCATACAACTGCTGTTAACAGAGGTTGGTGGTGGGAACAGAGAGGTGGACAGGGCAGAGCAGTGGATTTCAGTGATGTGTTTCAGTATTTTGTGTGTTCTCTAAATGGAACTGGGAGGAATGAACCCCTCACTCTCTTTATGAGGGTAAATCTGTGCTAGGTAAGCAATAAGGTTACCCATGAAAGATTGCAAGCTCTCATTTTCCCACTTCAGCAGGAATAATAATAATAAAAAACCCTAACAGTTGTGTTAGGGATGGGAGAATCTCATGCATGGGACTGGAAATCAGTGTGCCATGTGGTGAGCACGTGGCCAAAGTCAGCTCCCAACTACATGGGTAGAAATGCATCTGTTTGCCTCAGGTGGTTTGACATTACTAAGGCAACTGTGGTGTCAAGGCATACACTCATCTCCATGCCAAGCCAGTTCCTCTCGATGGGTAGCCATGTGACTGAGACCAAAATTTGGTGAAACATATTGCATGGGAAGGGAAGGGAATGATACTGCAGCTGATGGGAGATTTTCAGGGTTGCTTCCCCTTTCACCCTTGGAAAAGGAATATTTTGAAAGTGAAGCTTTCTTGGGGAAAATCTGCTGGTTTCAGTGACACCTGTAGGGACAAGGGGAAGACTGTGTGCCTTTTTCCATCAGAAATCCAGAGGAGACATTTGTTTCATTCTACTTTTCTTGTTTTTCCTTTTTTTCCAGACCTGAACTTGGAGTCCCAGGTGGCCCTTCAGACCATCAGCTTCTGCAGGGGCTGTTTCCAGCTGTCTTTTCGCTTTTGAAAAGTGTTGGTTTCCTGATTTATACAAAGAAGAACTGACTTCAAAACTTTTTTACAGGATTGAATCCTCCTTATTTTTTTTCAGCTGGCTCTCACAGTCCTGGGAATAACACAGTTCTCTTTATTATGCTAATACTTCTCCAATGGCCAACTCCATGGGAAAGGCAAGTTTAAACCAAAAGCTTCCAACATTTGAGTACTTACTCTTGCAATATTAATGGCTGCTTAATAAAGTCTTCTTTTCCCCTCTACACATGCACTCTGCTTCCTTTTGGGACTTTTTCACTGTACATAAAAAATGAGAGCATATTGCCTGCATGTCAAAGCAAAGATCAAGAGGTGACAGCCTCGACTTTAATGTTGCTGAATATATGTTTAATGCTATGGTCTGAGTGAGTATTTCCAAGTGGAGCACTCAGCAAGGCACTCAGCACACATATCTACAGCTGAAACTAGACAAATCCTAGCTAAAATAAGATGCAAATTTTTATCATCTCAGGAGTAATTAATTACTGAAGTAACTTCCCAGATAAAGAGTTAGACATGGATTACCTGGGCACCGTGGGATTCTCCAGCTGTTTTTTTACAGGTGGGCAAATTGGAAGCAAGTAGTTCAGACTTCATCCCAGTATTCAGAAGAGCATTGGCCAATGGTGAGTTTCAGCAAGTACAGAAGGAAAGATGATAAGAGATATCTGGAAGAATTTCTTCCCCCATAGAGTAATGATGCATTGGCACAGGCTGTGCAGGGGTGGTGGGGTCACCGTCCATGGAGGTGTTCCCAAGCTATGAAGATGTGGCACTGAGGGACATGGTCGGTGGGCACAGTGGGGGTGGATCTATGATTGGACATGGGAATCTTAGTGGCCCTTTCCAGCCTTAATGATTCTATGATTTTGAACTATTTTAATTTACAAATGGGGATTCGACTTCAGTGCATCTGTGGTTTGTCACATTCAGTCAAATTCCTTTTGCTCCCAGAGTTCTGCTGTGACAGAGTAACTCTCATCTGTAGGAAACCTCACATCTTTTGGGATATTTTCTATAAGTTCCAGGCACATTTGCTGATTTTAATTCCTCATCTTTACCCTCAGATTACTTAGAAGAGAATCCCACCTTGGTGGAACTGAATTTTAAACCTAAATTTCCATCGCTGACCTATCACTGGAGAATATTTGTTGTTTCAGTTAGCATTTTAATAAGCACAAGAGCAAGAATAACTCCTCTACAGTGCAGTCGACACAATCCCCTGCCAGCAAATCTATTCAGACAGTAATTCCCACTTAAGGCATTATCCGTTTGGCAACATTATCTGGTGTTCAGTATTGTGCCACTGAATTCTGAAGAAGAAAAAAATCTCAAGTTATTTAAATTTCAGAGTTATTTATATACTTAAATATAATATATACATATATATATATAAATATTATACATGATCCATCCTTGGAGATATGCAAGGTTAAGATGGACAGGGCTGTGGGTGCCTGATGGATCTGTAGGTAACTGCTCATTGCAGGGGGTTGGATCAGATGGCCTTTAGAAGTTCCTTCCAGCTCAAATGATTGCATGATTCTATGATTCTGTGTAGGATGTGCTTTTCAAAAGATTACCTTTGAGTCTGATAGCTGGCTTCACATGGGTCCTGGTCATTCTTCACCAGCAGAGATATAGGGAAGTCATCCTGAGGCATGCACAAATTTTGCAACACCACGAAAAAGAGAGATTTTTGTCACAATAAGATTTTCCTGTTCCTTGTAGAGGGTCACAGGCTTTGGGAGTGTCCTTGCACCTGCTCCTGGAATTTTGCTTGGAGAGCTTGCTCCTGCCCTCAGCCTCCCTCCAGCATCCTATCTGCATCCTCCTGGGGCACCTGCTGGGCTGAAGAGGATTCCTGTGCTCTGGGATGGATGCCAGCGTTGTGCCCCAGCACACCATGCCCTCCTGCCCTTCCTCCTCCCCAGCAGATTATCAGGGCTCTGGAATAAACAGCAGTGATAGCACTCAGAGCAAAGTGCTGGAGGGGTTTTCCCACATCTCTCCCTGGAGCATTTCAAAGGAGCCCGCTGCAATATCCTCTCCCCTCAATGCTCTGAGCACTGTGTGCCCTCGGGCAGTGAGGTGCTATGGGGGAATGATGCTGGGGGAAGGACCACAGCCCCCAGATTGCCCTCTCCACCATACCCACCCACTTCCATCCGCCAACCTGTGCACAGAGATGCAGCCCTGACCCACTCCTGTTCTTGTTGTCCTGCGAGGATCAGGATTTTATCCCAACATCTCTGAGAGCATCACTTTTACCTCTGGGGGACGATTTTTTGCAAGGGATTGGTAGCAAGGATAGCTAGAGCTGCTGGGCTGTGTGACCAGCGAGGTCAGGCTGTGTGAGGCTGATATTGTTCGAAATATCCTGACATTTCTCCCCATCTCTGTTCCTGGGGCTGCAGTCAGACTTCTCACGACTTCTGCGTTCTGCCTCCAGCACTGGCACTCCCGGGAACTCACAGGGCTCAGCTGCCTGCGGCGTGCAGCTGCACCCAGGGCATCTCAGCAGTTCACTTCTCCCAGCCCTGGAGTCCCTGTCATGGCGACGGTGATATATTTGCCACCAGTGTACACCCATGATTTAGGTTTTAAAGGTACTTTGCCTTCTCTGAGCTTTATCTCTGCTTGGGAGATCCCCCAGGAGCTCCTCTCTCCCAGTGGTGTGATGGGTTTTGCTAAGGATATGCTCTCCTGGAAAACAGCCAGGGTTTTACCTCTTACAGTGGAATAATAGACCGAGATGTGCTTGCTTGCCCTCCCATCATGGATGTGCCTGTTGCCAGCAGAAACCCCATGCTCCAAAGGCCAGCACTCCTCGCTGCAGTTTGCCTTCAGAGAAGCTCTCGATGAGCAGCTCCCTGCTGGCAGCAGCTGTGCCTCTGCACATCTCTCCCTTCCTGAGGGGTTCTCTTTCATTTTAAAAGATCTGAGACTTTCCTTGGGGTTTGCATTTGTTCACAGGTTGCCTCTGGGAGAGTCAGAAATAGGGGAAGAAGCAAAGGGGAGGGAATGGAAATGTTCTGTGTCCCCTGCTTGCTCCAGGCATTGCTGGAGGAGGTACGGGCAGTGGGTGGCTGAGATGAGATGGCAAAGGGGGCACTTTGTCTGGGAGAGGGCTGGGAGCAGTGGAAGGGAACGGGGCCATCCCAACCTGCAGGAAGGATGAGGGCAGCGATTTTTGAGAAATGGGGCTGTTGGACCCCAAAGCTGCCAGGGCCCTGTGCAGGGGGTTGCCCCCCCTCAGTGCTCCATGCAGGGTGAGGCATCTTCGGAACCTGTCATCAGCAGACTTATGAGTCAAGTGCAGTGTTCTTGGTGCCGTGAGGCTGGCTGCTCCCCAGGAGCCTGCCTGCCCTCGAGGTGGCAAGCTGCTGCTCCTGCCCTTGGAGCAGAGCCAGCTCCACAGCATTACAATTTAATTAAATTACTCCAGCAGCTGCGAGGGAAGGAGCTTTAACATGAGAAAGAAAAACAAGGGCTTGGCCCTTGCTCTCCACACCCAGGAGGGTGCTGTGAGGTTCCCCCGGCTGCACCCTGATCTGGGATTCCAATTCAGGCAGAATGAGAGGCCAGCATCCCTTAGGCTGACATGGGGATGAGGGCACAGATTCCCTCCCTCACATCTCTGGGGGATCCTTGGGGAGCCTGGATTTGGACTAGGTGCTTCTTATGGATCTCTTCCAGATCCATAAGATCCTGTAATTCTCTTCAGTACTTCTCTCCCCTCCCCTCACCCTTCCCCGCTCCTCAGCTGACCTAGCACTAAAACCAGACCCTGGGTCCATACCCCACCACTTACTTCCCTTCCCACTGCTCCTCTCCATATCATAAAATCATAGAACCATCGAGTCATAAAATCACAGAATCATAGAGTCATAGAATAGCTTCTCTGAGATACCAGAACTGTAATGAGCTGTAGCATTCTTGAGGGGAAAAAAACAACAGTTTTTTCTCAATAAGAAATGGAAATGGACATGGTGAGCAAGGGTGATGTGGAGATGAACACACTCTAAATGTGTTGAGGTGGGTTTTCATCACACCAACAAAGAAAGGGAGAAGGGTGAGACTGAAACGGGGAGTTGGTGTAAGGCCACATAGACACACGTACCTTCTCCATCCCACTTGGTTCAGTCCATTGCCTGGCAGCCCTTCCAGGAGGGACAGATCCAGAGCTCCTGCATTAGCTAGACACTGTTTTTTCATCCTAAACTCTTCTGGAAATTAACAAGACCCTGAGGTCAGAAGCGCATCAATTAATTGTTGGTAGTGATGGCATCTCCCCATTCATGATTAGGGTGGGGGAGTTGTGGAGGTCATGGAGGCACTGGGTGTCAAAGAGTAGCCCTTCCCTCTGCTCCACATCACTCTGCAGATCCACGAACCAACCACTACCCCATAAAGGAGGCATTTAAACCACAGACTGAAGCAGGCACTTCCAGACATGGCTCTGATTTTTCTGCTGGGACCATGACAAATCAGAATTCACACACACAGTGCCATTCTCACGCCACGAACATGCACCAGAGAGGGCCATGAGCCTCTGTGTGACACAAAGGATGGACACTCCAGATGGCACCTGAAGGCAATTTTCATTGTCTTTCATTGGAAGCATACTGCAAATTCAAGTAAGGGGCTTCAGGAGCTGCACAGGGAAGGTCATGGGCATGTCATGGGCAAAGTCCATCCGAGTGGGCTGACCCAGATCTGAGCTGGCCACCAGCTTGCAGACAGGTCTGCCACTCCAGACACTCCTGTCACCCACAGAAACATTCATGATAAGGACAGGCAATTAAAAAAAATAATTATCCACAAGCAGGAAGGGAAAAAAAAAGGGAAAGGACCTTGATATAACATAAACATCATAAAAGGCCATAAAAGAAAAGCAAAGGGAAGTGTAGAGGAGACTGAAGGTTGGCAGCGAAACTACATAAACAGAAGGAGCCAGTCTGGAACGGACTAGAAAAAAAGGTTATAGATGGACTGAATTGGAGATTAGATGAAGCTGAGATGAAAACAGACAAGGAAATAAATAGATTGTCAGACTGGATACCAGCACAGAGCTCACAGCTGTGGAGCTAGTGTGAATGTCATGGTGAGGGCTTCCAGAAATGTGAGCGAGTGGGACTGAGGTGCACTGAGGGGACTGTCCCCTCTGCCCCCTTCACTGTCCTGATGCCCAGGAGGGGGTGGGCACATGGTGAGCTGGAGCTTCTGGACACTGAGGGCAACAGCCTTGAGCTACAGGGAGATGCTGCTGGTGGAAGGAGGTTGGAAGCACCTCCAGCTACTGCAGGCGCCAAACATTTCTCATGCCTCATGTGCTCTTATTAACACCTCCACACGCAACAGAGCTGCAAGCAAGGTCTTCCTAAGCTCTGCTAATTATTAAACATACTTCTGTTAAGCTTAACTAGACGTGCCTGTCAACTGCTGGCAGGAAGAGAATAGTGGGAGAGACTTGTAAACACACTCTCATGACTAAATGAAAGCACTGCCAAGATTTCAAAGCACTGGAGCCTGCTGCCTTCAGGTGTCGTTGTCTACCTTGTGTTCCAGCCTGGCAGTCACACTGGTCAGTGTGGACTTCTGTATTTGCAGATGGGGTTTGGGAGCTCTGCAGGGGCTGCACTGACAAGAGTCTTTCCGTGCTATAGCTTCTTGTATCTGCTGTTGGTCATAATGAGGTCGAAGACTCATGGAATGGTAGGGTCAGGAGTGATCTTAAAGATCACCCAGTCCCAACTCCTGCTGTGAGCTGGTTGTCCCCCACCAAACCAGACTGTCCCAGGCCCAACTAATGGCACCTCCAGGGATGAAGTACCAACAGCTCCCTGGGCAGCTGGTGGTTAAGGTTGTTTATAACTAAATTCACACTCTGCAAAGGGCCCTTCAGCTGCTCTCCCAGCATGCTGGCTGCAACACACCCCTTTATCTGCCTATATGTTGTACTTTGTGACAGTGTTTTGTACAGGCAGTGCCTTTTCTCTGCTCCTTGGTGTTTTAACAGCACCTGAATACTTGGTTATACAGGATAGGATGGGCGGAGCTATTTGGAACTCTTGTGTTCCTATTTCGATAGGAAAAAGAGAAGAAAACAAATCCTAAACTTAACCTTAACCTTAACCCTAACACTGACCTTGACCCTAACTCTAAATCTAACTCTAACCCCAACCCTATCCTAACCATAACCGTAACCATAACTGTAACTGTAACCCTAACCCCAACCCTAACCCAACCCTAACCCTAACCCTAATATTTATTAGCTAGCTAAACATTTGTGAGCACCTGAACCATTTCACCTGTTAACCCATAACTGAGAATTGCTGTAGAGGACATCCTACCACGATCAATTTTTGACTGATATCTCCAACAATTCCAAAGAAATATCTGCCCTTGCTCTGGCTTTGAGGTCTGGAGCAAACTTTTTCTCTTTTCAAATCCACATGCACACCACACTCCTTGCCAGCAAACAGCAGCACACAATGAAGGACGGAGCTGAGGATGAAGAGTTGCTTCCTCCCATGGTTTCTGCTGCAGATTGCTCTTGGCTCCATTCCTCCAAACCAACCAAATAGGCAGCACTCCAGTTTCTCTGTTCCAGAGAACAGAGGCTGATGAGATGATGCAATTGAGTCAGAAGGGACTTCAGGTCCCACCCCCCTGCACTGAGCAGGGACACCCACAGCTCCATCAAGTGCTGAGAGCCACCTTCACCCTGACCTTGGGTGTCACCAGGGATGGGGCACCACCACCTCTATGGGCAACGTGTTCTACATTCTGCTACCAAGTATTGCAATCAACTTGTCAATGTGAGGTAAGGTAGAATGGGAGTTGCAGCGTTCCCAGCTCAGTTGCACATTTATTGAATGCAAAGCCTCTCACAGAGCAGCACTAGGGTTGGACCAACAGCAAAACAACTCCAACTGGTTTGCACCTCCTGTGTATTTTGGGACACCCAGTCTATATTATAAATAGCATCTATCAAGCTGCACACTGACCCAGAAAAATAGTAAGAGAAATCCTGCATACTTCTAGCATGGCTGAGCAAATGCTGCTGCTGGCACATCCACACTCCCAGTTCTTCTATTAAGACATTTCATTTTCCTGCATTTTTTACAGGAAAAAAAAAGGAGATGGGGAGAGGAATTGCACTTGCTTAATAATGTTAGCATTTAAATAGCCTTAATTAGGCATGGGATGGATGGGCATGTGCTGCTTTTTTTTTTACTTTGAGACCATGTTCTGCCGGAGCGGATGACAGAGCTGGAGCCCTTTCTGGTACAAAAAGAAGGACTTCGTTTTATTTTTTTTTAATACAAAATATATCATTTATAGGTTGTCAGAACTCAAAGGGCAAAGCTGAAACCCATAAGGCCTGCTCCTACAGTGATGCACTGGTACTTTTGCTAAGCTAGATAAAGGACTCTGCAGAGACAGCTGCCTGGAAGCATCCTGTCTTGTCCTTGCCAGGGCTCCTGGTCAGGGGAAATGTTAATGCCACTCACACCCCTTCCCCTGAACAACCTGAGGACCTGATACACGACAAACTGGTCCACTTCCATCCCTCTGTGAGCGAAGGGTGCAGATTTGGGGCAGCAGTGGAAGCAGCTGCTGATAACCCAGGGAGCAATGTCTGCTCAGAGCACTGCGGAGGTGGCTGGCAGTCAAAACAGTGCCCAGAATGGAAGGGGAAGGCTTTTATTTTAAGGTTACTCTGTGTAATGTCGCACAATAATATACACTCCCGTGATAAGGAATGTTAATAATACTCTGCTTTCTGCCAAGAATAGAGTCCCTATCTACAAACTCCACTGCTCTAATCAAGTGAAACAAAGGCAAATATATGAAAACAACAAAACCAGCAGCTTGGGAAGCAGAAATCCAGGAAATACTAAATATTTAACTTGTGAGGCCCAATGGATCCCAGAATGTATGGGGCACTCCAGAAACAGCGAGCCATTGTCTGGGGGCCACGATGGGGGCCCTACAGCATGGCCATGCCCTGCGGGGCACTGAGCTGCTCCGGTCACTGATCACAGTGTAATACACAAACACAAACCTGGAGTACCCTGGACACCTACATAACATTAAAAATAAGCATAACACCAAGGCTAACCCACCTGCAAAGTTTAGTAGCTCAGGTCCAGCTGAATGAGCTCCCTCAAAAATGCCTTTGGTAAGCTCACTGAGATTGGGTTCTGGACTACAGTGACAATTCCACATCTGTGATGTTCATGCAGTCACCCAATAAACCGAACTCCCAAACCAACACTGGCATTTTGAAGGCAAACTGTCCCTGCATCTCACCTAGCCCTATCTCCAACAGCTCAGCACTGACAGCGTGAGAAGGGATGGAGCAGACACTCTAACACTGAGACACCTTTTCTTTTTTTACTGTTTTTATAAATATGTGCTTTTTTTTTTTTTTTCAAGAAAAGAAAAGAAAAACAAACTCCTGGTAGTGAGTAGAGTGGATTTTGCCTGCTTTGCAAAAGTTCACCCATTGTTCAAAGCAAACTCCCCTGTCCAACGTAAACAGGGGCTCTTAAAAACATTCTCATCCAAAACAACTGCCATGACTTTTGATGTTTTCACGGTCCTTGCTCTCCCCTACTGTTTGATCATTATATTTTATAATATTTTTTCCCCTTCCTCACAGGCCCTGTTCCAAGAGCCCCTTCTCTGGAATTCATGGCTTCATCATCCAAGCTCCAGTATTCAGTGAGATACAATGGAAAGAATTTCTCAGCATTTATTTTGACTTAAACCCTCAGAACTCTCTCCTGTTTGCACAGCCTCTTTCCCTCTGCAGAACTCACAGGTCTCTCAGCATCCAGGCAGAAAGAGCTGAGCTCCAATGGGTCTTCTCCTTCCCTTTTGAGAATCCCCTTTGGAGTTATCCTGCAGGACAGGAGAGGTCCCATTGGCATTCAATAAGAAATTACTGAACACTTCATTATCATCACTGTAATGAACATACTACATGGTATTAGTCTCTGTAAAATGCATAATGATTGGGTTTTATTTCATTCTTTCATTGCTGTTTTGTTTATTCACTGCAGACATTATAATTTTAACGCCATACAAGTGTGGGCTAACACTGGGTGATAGGGCTTGGAGCAGTCAAAACAGCTTCTGTTCTAGCTGAAAAATCAAAATCGAATAACAATAAATGAAACACAGTCTCAGTGCACTTGAAGATTTTTGATAAAAAAGACAACAGATCTGTTTAATTATAAAGAGATAAGGGAAGAAGCAAGCTTAAAGGCAATAACCTGAAAGACACGTATTGCGTTCTACCCAATAAAACCAGTGTAACTTGTCAATAGCTGTGAACTCTTTGGAGATTTTCTCTAAATAGGTTGTTCTGAACTAAGTGTGACTTTAGATTAACACAGCTCAGGAGACCTTGAGGTATCCGGGACACTTCAGGGTTGTGAGAACAATGGACCTTGGGCGCCCATCCATCTGCTGGCTCAGTACAATGGGCTGAGCATCACCACCAAAAAACCCAAACTGTCACCTGCAACAAGCTCAGAGGGAGCGTACTGTCACCCATGGGAGCAGGAGAGTGACCAGGGAAGGGATGGAAGCTCCAGCTCCTTTTTCCTATTTTGGTGGTGCAGACTGCCACGCACACACTCAGCTCAACACGTGTCCAGCTGTGTTCTGCTCTGAGCAGATAATAAATGATTTAGACCCAGCTCCTAATTTCCAATTTAACTCTTAGTCATGTAGTAATTAAAAAAGAAAAAAAAAAGGTGAAAAAAGGAAAAACCTAGTGTTTCTTTTAATTGGGACAAAGCGGAGCAGGCCTGTGGGGCCTTTCCTTAATTCACTCCCTGAACAATGTTCACTGATCAGGACTTGAGATTCAATTAAGTACCTTGGGGTGATAATTCACAAAGACAAAATAAGGAGTTTGCAGATAATTTGTCTTCCCTTCTATCCCAGAACGCTCCTGCTGAGCAACACGGGCTCTGCCTTTAATTGGCAACATTAATACAATTAAGATGGTAATTTTGCCCCGATTTGCTTCCGTATTATGAAGTATCTCCCTCCATATCCCTCAACACATTGTGCTCTGTTAAATTCTATCATTATTTCTTTCCTTTGGGCTAACAGGCGAGCCAAAGCCTCGCCTTCAGACATAGCAGCTCCTCAGAGCAGAGGGCTCCTGCTCCTTCTGTCTGTTAAATTTCCAAGCTGAGGAAGAAGCAGAGGTCCAGGGAGGGGCAAATGGAGATGACTGTTTATCTGGATTCAATCACAGCGTTAATGAATGCCTCTCCAATGCACTGGACACATGGCGGCAATTAGGAACAAAATAGGAAAACGATTACGGTGTGAAAACACCCCAGCATATCTCCCTGCCCCAGGACAGCCCCAGAACTCCACACAGACCCTGCCCCCTCTCTCTTCCCACAGAGTGGTCCCTGCATGAGCCCTCACTGCTGACTCTGCTCTTTTTACCCGTTGTATCATGAATCTTGGACAGTGCAGACAAAAAGGAAAAGAGTGTCGGCTGTAGGGTTGAGAGCAAGGTGAGGCCATGGTTTAAAGGAGAAATAAGTTTCAGGTGAGTTGCAAACATGGACATTGATCACGGAGTAGCAGAAGAGGACTCCCACCCAGGAAGGTCTCCATTGAAGCCATAGAATAATAGAATCATAGAATTGCTTAGGTTGGAAAAGTCCTTCAAGATCAAGTCCAACTGCAACCTAACCATACTGCCGTAACTCTAACAGTCCATCACTAAATCACGTCCCTGAACACCACATCCAAGTGATTTTTAAGCACACTCAGGGATGGTGACTCAGCCACCTCCCTGGGGAACCCATTCCAGTGCTTAATGACCCTTTCTGTAAAGAGAAAAAATAAAACCACGTAGGTCCCCTTCTAAACCCCAACCTCGGGAGCAGTGCATGGTCTGAGCTATTTCCTGGCCATGCCCAGAAGCTCTTCTTGGACTAAGAGATCTAATAAATTCATCACTGCAATCAATTAATCATGTCCCAGTGCTCAGACACTGCTGAATTTCCATGGTGGAAGTGATGCTATGGCGAGTGGCAGGTGGGAGCAGTCAGGTGGGACATTTCTATTAGCACTCTGGACTCTGCTTCTGGTCTGCACTCACTCAGTGTTCAGAAATGGCAAATGAATGCATCCATTGTTTTTACATTAATAGAGGATTCTGTTCCATCTTCCACCCACAAGTCTGTAGTAGTCTAGGACAGGGCAGGTAGGGCAGGTAGATTTGAACACTTCCCACCCATGTGGCCCCTGGCATGAGGGAAACGCGCTGTGTTGCCCTGGGCTTTGCTTCCTCAAAGCTCTCCTTGGAGAAAGGAAGCCATTGAATTTGCTTTTCCTCCTGCCCAGTTAGAACAGGGATTTTCTGGAAGCCAAACAAAGGCAACGGAGATTGTCTGTGATGATAAAAAGGGAACAGTCTGAACAAGCAGGAAGCTAAGGGGGGAATGAGACTGAAATGTGGCAAGTAAACAAAGCCATTTCTGCTTCATGCCTTGCTGAGGAGGAGGAAGAGCTGGAGGTGCTGTGAAATTTTGTCTCTGTGGACAGTGGTTTGGGAATTGTGATGACTCTCCATGAGATCTGGGAGAAGTTTTGATCCAAAGCCACCAGATCTTGTCCCCCAGCAGCCAGCTGCTGTGAAAACCCTATGCCAGGAAACTCCTGTCACACTTCCACAAATGGAGAAGCAGAACACGGATTTTGCACAAGAACCCAAGAGGAGAGCGGTCCTGAACCCTGGCCAGCTGGGGCCAACCCCAGGACCTCCTCCCAACCTCCCAGCCCTGCAATCAGCAGTGGGGCTGCAGGAAGGAACATGATTTCATCTCTTCCTACCTTGAAGCTCTCTGACTGATGGACCAACACCAAGATGGCTGAGGGCACCTGTGAGTGAAATACCTTGGCATGAGAAGAGACAAAGAACAGCTCTTGGTGCAGGAGTACAGTGGCAGGGCAACAGTAACAGCAGTTGGATGCTACTGCTGGAAAATTGGTCTGTCCGCGCTCATTTGAACATCCATCCACCAGGACAGCAGAGTGTGCTTCTGAAGCTGACAAGCTGCACACACAGCAGACATGATTGAGATGCTGTCCCCAAGCCAATTAACAACCCAAGGTACCACAGGATGCTACTCTTCTGGAGACAGAAACCTTCCTGAGGACCCTGAGTCATAGCGTGGCTATATGCAGAGTGATGAGAACAACTGCAATCTGTGTCCTCTCCTTTGTGTCCTTACACCACATTCTGCCCACAGCACATCAGCAGATCATAGAATCATAGAATTGTTAAAGTTGGAAAAGACACTTCAGATCCCCACGAGCCACAGCCCTGTGGTTCTGGGACACCTCCAGGAATGGTGACCCCATCACACCCTGGGCAGTCTGTGCCAATGCACCATTGCTCCTTCTGAGCAAAACTTCCTAATATCCAACCTGATCATTGCTCTGCGTGTGCCCTTCTCCTCAAAGTGAGATCAGGGTGAAGACTTTAAGCATCATTTTCAAACTTCTGGGCTCTCTGAATGCATTGAGGTCCCTTATTCTCCCCGGGTAACAGTTGAACTTAAAGCATTTTTCAGAAATTCCATATACAAACACCAAACTGTTGGATGTGCAACTCCCCTCTCCACAAAAAGCTGTTCCTTTTGCCTGCCCTAGATTGGTCTCATTGCCAACATCCTGTTCCTCCCATGCCTGATGGATTGCAGAACCTTTGATGAGTAAATGTGTAGACCACAAACAGTGAATATCTCACCACCCAACCAGAGTTCTTCAAGCCTGCTCCAGCACCCAGGTGAAGGCCATGAGTTGTGCAGAGTAGAAGCACTGGAGGAGACATCTCAAGTCATGTTGCCCCTCTCCTCCAGCACTGAGAATCCTGGATATAAGTTGCAAGAGAAATATATGGACCTTCAACTGAACGAGTCATCTCCCCTCACTTGGTACTGGCACAGGTGATGGCCCAGAGCAGGGGATAACCAGTCCAAAGGAAAACTGGCATAAATTGGTGCAGGAGTGGAGAATACATGAGACAACACTCATTCATCCATTCTTTAATTTTCTCCACGACCTTTGGTGCCTGTCTGTGGTCAAAAATACTAAATAAGAATGGTAGCATACAAAACAATACTCTTTCTATTTTCTGGACAACAAATACAACTGCTTTTCCTCATCTGTTTAATGGACAAAGGAGCCATGTGTTGCAGGAATTCAGGAGGGACAAACAGTTTTTCCAAGTCAGTGATTTCTGCAGCCCTGAGATCACAGAGGCCACTGGGCACGTTCCTAGCAGACCAGAATTTCTCCTTTTCAAGCAGCTTCCTCCTAATCAGCGCAGTTATATTTTTTGGCCTTTCCCCTCTGTTTCCTGTTGGCTTCCTTCTCTCCAGCAGCAGCACTGCAATCTGATGAGCTCCACTCACTGCTGTGCTGAGCCCTGGCTCTGCCAGCCCTCCTTCCCACTCCACCGATGTCTGCAATGTGCTCTGCTCCTCTTCCTGCTGCTGTCCTCTGGCCCCTGCGTGATGGGGGCTTTGGATCAACTCCAGAAGGTGATGTTGGAGAACAAGGGCAGCAGTGATCCCTTGCAGCCTGCAGCTGAAGTGCAGACAGTATTTCTTCCATGCGCCTGTGCATCAGCTCCAAGGGCTGTGTGATTTCTGGCACAGCAGCCTCGATTCTCAATTGTTTCCTTAGGAGAGACTCCGTTTGGAAACGTGATTTATGATTTTAGAAAGGAAAGCTATGAGCTCACTCAACCTGCCAAGTGGGGCAGAGGCAGAGAGACGCCTAACCATCAGTTAGCAGCTGTTTGCTGTGTGCCACCAATTGCCAAGTGATTGTGCACAGACACACATTTGCACACACAAATTCAGTGTGATCAGTGCACTGTGTCACCACGGGATAAACAATGGAATGACAATTTAAGTCTTTGCATGGCACCTATTGCGTAGGTGTTCAAAATGCTGATGCCATACTTACCCTGCAGGTCCTGGCCCATGTTCATGCCCTTTGAAATTAACATATCGTAGAATCATAGAAGCATCGAGGTTGGAAAAGACCTTTCAGATCCCCAAATCTAATCCCACCCCCACCATGCCCACTGACCACATCCAGAGAGTAAAATAATGGTAGACAGACAACTCAGCTTACAGATGCCAAAAATCTGCTCAGTGTATCACTATTAGAAGCTATTTGAAGATCTCATCCAGAAACACACACACAAAAAAAAGGCGACTTGGTTAAACAACAGAGTAAAGAGGGCTATTCTTAGAAAGGACAAGTCCTTCGATAGTGGAATCCATGCCTCGGTGAGGAAAACATGAGCTATCACAAACTCTGGTGAGATAAGTGTAAAAGCAGTAAGATATGGCAGAAGAGGTCTCAAAAACAACTTGCTAGCCTTGTTTATGGAGCTAACAGAAACTTGTTGTCATACATCAGAAGCTGGGAATCTGCGTCTGGGTTGGTTTAAGTAAGCATGGTTGGAGTGGGAAAAGGTCACTCATGGAAGGCCACTTCCCTGGAAGAAAACATACACCAATTACTTGTGTTATTGTTTATTTAATTCCTTGACACTCAGGTATTTACTTCCTTGAAGCTCGGGCTTATGAATACAATCTAATATTTCTTTACTACTGACGAATGTAAAAAACTGTTGTAGCCTGTAGTGCCAGTGGAATGGATGAAATCACAGAGTCACAGAAACACAGAATTTAGGGGTTGGAAGGGACCTGTGGAGATCATCAAGTCCAACTCTCCCCTGCCAAAGCAATGATCAAAAACCATTTACCAGAATGACATAATATTAACTTCTGTGTTTCCGGGGTCCTCAAAGTAACTACTGCAATGCACAACCCACACTTAAATTAACTTCACTAATTAATGGCAATGTGGGAAAACTGATGTTTGAGAAGGGCAAAGGAGTTTTTTGACTGATAAGCACAAAGTAGTTTCATGTAGTAAATGCAAAGTGGTGGTCACGAGAGGGTTAACAGAACCGCACAACCTAGTGATATGTGCAGATGGAGGAGCTCTGACTGCTACTCCCCAAAGCAGAGCTGAAGAGGTCATTGCTACTTGGGTATGTTGGGCCCCTGTTGCAGTCTGGCTCAGAATATGACACAATTACCCGTTCAGCAATGGGAGAAGAGAGGTGACAGCAGAGTTAGATTGCTTGTGCTAATCAGAGTGACACTTTCACATACTTTGAAATATTCAGGAAGCTCAGCCCCAAACATCTATGGTGCCTCAGCTTGGCTGGTCTGTGAGCACAAAGTGAGATAGAAGCAAGCCTTCTCCATTTTTTATAACCCATAAAGACGGGCCCTGAGCGGTGTTTTCCAGAAGCACTTCCAAATTAAGACAACACCTCCATGCAGCTGTCTCTGCACACATGAGTCAGAGACGTGATTCAGTTGCTGAAACAGAGGCTCCAGCGCCAGCTGAGATGCCCAGGCACAGCCCAGCACTGCAGATGGGGATGGTGGGTGCCACACGAGGACACAGAGGACCTGCAATCCCATCCTGGAGCAGCAGTAGGAACTGCAGACCTTACTGCTCTGTGAGACTTCTCATCGTTACTTGGAGCTCAGTGCAGTGATTTACCTCAATAATATATCACAGAAATGAGTTCCACTGGTTAATTATACATTGTACAAACACGGGGATGTAATTCTCACCCCGGGGCAGGATTTCACATCCATTTCCTTACTTTCCTTTCGATTGGTGAAGTGTGCCTTTAGCAATCTCGAAACTCATTTAACTACATGGATTAAAACACCACACTGTGACAGAGGAGAAAGATGACAGAAAACCCCCAGGTCATACTCATGTACATACCCATACCCTCACACAAGCATGTATGGATGTGCTCTAAGCCATTGATCAGATTTTAACAGTCATTTGTCCTTGCAAAAGATTCATCTCTGCCAGTGTCTGCTCGTGGTTCCTGCTCGTTGCACTGCTCTGCTCTGTCCTCTTGCAAAGCCCTTTTCCCACCAGGCATTTTAAGGGAGAAAAGGTTCTACCCAGTTCCCTCAAAATAAGAGTGATTCAGGGTTCTGATGTATTTGAACAACACCAAGAATTTTCCACCAAAAACTTAGAAGTTAACAATTAAAAAAAAGGATTAAAAAAAAAAATCACCATGTATTTTTATCTTTCTTGCTTTCTTGGACACCAAAAGGAGAACTAAGAATAAGAATCCAGACTGTAGTAAGAATTGGCTTTTGCTCGAACACATGAAGCCACTGTTAGCTCAAATAACTTCAGTTTTCAGTGGTGGAAAGATGAGAAAAAGCAAATGCTCATTGAGAAGAACTCAGAGATGACCTCTGCAAACCAAGAAACCCAAAGCACCTGGGCTCAGTTCTGCTCCCAGCTGGAGAAACCAAGGCACAGAAAGAGAAAGGACTTCCCCGGCAAGGAGGAAAGCACAAAGCTTTGCACTGAGTGGAGCTCACCACAGGCTGATGGGAGGCTCACGATGGGAACCAGCTGCCACAGGCAGGAGGGATGCAAGACTGGTTGTTCTCCTCAGTGCAACTGAATCCTGGTGGTGCCTGGACTGAGGCCAGCTTTGGGGATACCCTGTTACACTGACAGCATTTCTCAAGGCATTCATTGCAAGCCAATGTGTCACGCCAGAGCTGTGCAGGGAAACAAATGGAAGCCTTATCTAATGGGTTTTGGATGTCTTGGCTTGGCCCAGATAACATCTCCCAGGGAGGAGCAGGAGGCATTTGCCCGCAGCATGACTGTGTCTCACTCTGGCTCTTGATGTCATTGCCACCGTTATGTGCAGCAACCAACGATCACAGAACTATTTGCTTTCCCTTGTTGATTTCTCCCAGTGATGGCTTTTGTTTGCTGAGCTGCTTCTGACCTTTCTAAATGCCACCTCTGTTTATGGCCCCCTACCAGTGCCCGCCTTGCCTGGGAACTGATGCACTTCAGAGGCAAAGCCCTGGCTGCTGGGATACCTTCCTGGGCTGGAGGGCGGCTGCCAGCCAGCAGAAGCAGGGTCACTTCCAAGAATTAGATCAACATGTGTTGGACGGTACCCGTGGAGACGTGAGGTTTCCAGCATACACCACAGCTGCCATTTAATATGGGTCAACAAGCCTTCGTGCTGTGCAAAATCAATGAGCGTGTGCCAAGATTGGAACTGCATTTTAACCTCTGCTCTCTTTTATTACTCTGGGTTTGTCACCTGGAAACGTCCATACCCACAGACTGGACCAGCTTTGTGCAGAAGGGGGTGGAGTGTTTTCTGGGTTTTGGACTCCTTTGTGTAACTCAAGATGGAGACAGCATTACCAAAACCCTCAGATTTTGCATGCAACGTATCAAGGATTTGGGCTCTTGGGCTCTGGGTGTTGCTGAGCTGGAGATGTGTTATCGCTGGTTCTTCCTGTTGCAGTGAAAGTCCTGGCTAGAGCAAGGGGAAGCATGGGGCCAAGAAAACAGCATTCTGCTGGCTGGGCTCCCTTGTGTCCAAGGCCAAGCAAATGACTTCACCCAGGAATCCTCCAGTGCCCCTTAGTGAAAGGATCAGAAATAATTACCTAGGCCATTTGCTTTTACTCCTGTGTTCAGTTTTACTTTAGCCCTTAACCAGCAAGGGCCACAGGAGCACACCTGGCATATCCAGGACATGGTTCTGCTCAGCGCAAGATAAACTAAAAGGTACAGAGTCTTTTTGTGCCCATGGACTTGAAGGACAGTGGTGACATACTGACACAGACTGCCCAGGGAGATGTGGGGGGGGTCACTGTCTCTGGAGATCCTCCAGAATCGTGGGGATGTGGCACTGAAGGACGTGCTCAGTGAACATGTTGAAGTGGGCTGGGGTTGGACATGGAGACCATAGAGGTCTTTTCCAACCTTCATGATTATATGATTGCATGTCAGCCCTGCTCCATGGCCAGGTGCAACTTTTCCAGACCTGGTACTCATGCTGTCCACCTGAGCATAGCAAACAACATGCAGAAGTTCCCAGGAAACTGAAGAATCTCATCCCAACTTTATTTTTCACCCCTTGATCCTCTTGTCCCCTCCTCTTTACAGCTGTCTCCACTCACTGTGCTTGACTGATGCACTTGCTCCCAGCAGGGATTTTGCAGCTTCTCTGTAAAGCATCATATAAAGCCATGGTGCTGTGTACAGATTAGATGAAACAAGACCAGTTGGAGTCCTCATTTAGGTTTCAATTAAGGCAAAAATCCCATTAACTTTACTACAAGCCACTTGATCAAATACTGCATATAAATGAAGAGGAGCTGAATGAAAATTTGGCCACCAATTAAGAGAGATTCCTGTAAGCACCATGCCAGGACATCTTGGCTGAGGATGATTTTTATTTAGAAGGGGAAATACCCTAAAATCTATCTCCCATAGCCTCAGTGATGGGGACAGCTTTGCAAAGACCCCACAATGATCTCTAGAGGTTCCTTCCAACCCCTACAATTCTGTGATGGGCTTCGTGCCATTTCCTCCCCACTTTGCAGAGGTGTATTCCACTTAACACAAGGAAACCTGTATCAGGATGGGATGTTTTTTTGGGTTAGGGCTAGGGTTGGTGTTAGGGTTAGTTCTTTAGTGGTATGAGCATACAGCTAGTTAGGCACAGCCTGGAAAGACCTTCCAAATATGCACAGAAATAGCAGAGCTTGCTTTCCAGGCTGTCTATAGAGAAAAATGTCCTTGCTTTCCTGTGGGCTGCTCTTGTTTTTGCTACCTCAGATCAGTTTGCTGCCACGCTTGTTGACATTTGCAGAAATCATAAGCAAATCCTCTCCAGAGCAACCCTTCCAAGTATTTACTAAGGGTGCATCTCAGTGCACTGGGAAAACAAAGGAAAGGTGAAGGGCAGAAGAGAGGGGAAGAGAGACTGAGATGTGGTGCCACATGCATTGTCCTCAGCAAATGGACTTGCTTTTGCCCAAATATAGTGAATTCTGTGTTACTGTTTTTGGAGCTTAACAGAGTGCCTTTTGGCAAATGAGCAAGGGGCATTGTTAGGAAAGCCTCATGGTCTCACAGCAGACTCAGTTGAAATGCCTAGCTGAAATGTTTTCAAGGTAAAGAATCAAAAACCCCTCTGTTTCATATATTTTCATTTCTTTTCATGCTTCTGGGGCTGAGATAAGAGACAATAACCGGAAAAAAAAATCTGATTGGGGACACTGAATGAAGAAATTCCATGACAGATTTCCAACAAAACAAAAATCATTCATTCGAAGTAAGGGGTGGAAAATTCCTCGTCCTGACCAGCTCTGGTTTGCATATCTTTTCTCCCCTGCACTGAGTTGACACACATCCGAGGAACCCTGGGGCTTGCTCAGCTCAGCTTTTCCCTACCTGAAAATGTTCCTGGGTGGCAGGTGGGAGCACAGCCAGCTCAGCGATGGAGAAGGGAGGAAAACCTGCTAGAGCTGCATGTTGCCTGGGCCCATCTCCTCAAGTATTTTGTGTTTTTGTCAAAGGCGCCTCATTTCCAACCTGTGAGCTGAAGAACACAAGCAGACAGCAGATCGTCCTGGATCAACAGGCCCAGCAAAATGCTTGTCTTATGAGCTCGATCAAATGTCACCGCATAAAATCTGAGTTCTCGTATTAGGAGATCACGTCTTGCGACGCTGAGTTTTGACTGATTCGTGGTCGCTGGTTTTGCTTTGCTTCATTTGCAAACCCAGAGCCTTAGGAGTTGCTGGAAGGAAGGCACGGTGGCTAATAAAAACAGCAAGATGTCTTTGGTATTTTATCTATCAATACGAATGATATTATTATTACTGTTAATATTTTTAAGAAAATTAAAAAAAATAATAACAAGGGGAATAGACACAAACATAAAGAAAATGCAGAGTAAGGGGAGGACTGACATGTGCATGACATACTGCCCCTGTAAAAAAGACTCCAATGACAGCTGCAGCTCCAGCCTCTCATTTGTGACCAAGGAAACCATCCCTGGTAGACCCAATGCATGGCCCTTCCTACGGAAGAGGCATTGTCGTGACAGCTGGCTCACTTGGAGCTGAACAAACACTATTTTCTTCCAAAGTTCACCCCTAAAATACTGTGAGTAATGGCGTGCTGCTCTGTGTGGCTCCAGATCAGAGTCTGAGTCAGGAAAATGTTCCCATCTAAGACATCTATTAAAGTCGTCATGACTAAAGGACATACTTGTACGCCTTCCTGAATCAGCACATAGATAAGGGGGCTGATGGTATTTATTTGTTGTAAATCATTTTTATACTTTTGCTTTTATATAAAAGTGCCATTAAGCTTTCCTCCTTCAAGGTGTTAAATTTAGATGATGTGTTTCTGTCTACTGAATCGTATTTAGTGTTTTCAGACCACAGACACTGCACTGTGCAGGAGTAAAGACCTGCACATAACAGGTGCTATGTGGATACAGACCACCGGGTTGATGCTCACCTCAGATTGCTTTCAACTGGGGCATACAAGAGAAAAAGTAACTGTGATATTTTCCATATCTTCCCCTTGTGTGTGTGGAGGTGGAGGGAAGTAACTCCTGGGTGAAGAGGGGTAGTGCCGAGGTCATTCCTTCAATGGTTCCATCTATCATGCCACTTTTTTTGTGTTTTTGGTCCTCGAAGGTAAAGTTGATAGAAATGTGATTTTCAGTCAGGCAGCTTCAGAGGGCAGATGGAGAATGATTCCGATTTTGCCTGAAGTCAAAAAGGATAACGCCTATATTTCTCAGATACACAGAGCACTAAATGTTCATTCCTCTTAGTCACTCCTCAGGTATCCTTTCATTTCCCAGAGTACCTCCAGCTAGCAACCTGCTCTTTAATTACGTAGCAAGTGTCATATAAATAATGTCCATGCAGTAGCTAGGGCAAGTTGTTGCAGGTTACCTGGTAATTATCTTTCGAGTTACTGAGTAATTCAAAGAGGAATTACTGTGCAATTTGCTGCCTGTAGTTAACATGACCAGCACCCAGGGTGGGAGACACAGTCTGAATTTGTCTCATAGATGCAGTCAGATACCTCTGCGTGAATGTAGGCAGCAAAAGGAAAACACAGCCAACAATGCTCAGCCTTACACCACCAATGAGGGGCACACTCCTTACTGAGAGCTTCCAGCTCATGACTTGTTTGTGGGTTCCTAGCACTGATAATAGAATTGTCAAGGCCTACAAGAGCCTTAGTAAGAGTCCACTTACCAGAAACTTACTGATGTCTCAGTGGGAGTGGGATTTAGCTGGATCTCATCAATACAGGATGTAAATGTTCAGAGAATCATAGAATCATTAAGGTTGGGAAAAGACCTCTAAGATCATCTAGTCCTACCATCCACCTACCTCCAGTGCTTCCCACTAAACTGTGTCTGAGCATCTCTGCAGAGGTGGCTTTATAGCTCCAGAAACCCTATAGAAATTTGCTTGGAGTCATCTGTTCATTAGGACTTTAAAGCCTCAGAAAGAACCATTGTTCCCCAGCTGCTCCCCACTGCATCCCTCAAACAGCACGTGAGGAATCACAGGTAATTGTCCCACAGACACACATCAGCTCTGACTCTTCTCACTTAATTACGTGGTAGGATGCATCTTACAATCTGCACCTTCTGATCTCTTCCTTGAGCAACCACCTTAACTTTGGAACACCCCTTGTATAAATATGAGAGATTTCATTTTATTGCATGCAAGGGACAAAATATTAAGCTCATCCAAATGATGGTTTAGACACGCATTGATTCAGTGGATAGAGACTGACTTGGTCCAGAGGGACTTCACCTATCTGAGATGAGGTTAGCTGAAGGAGCAGACCA
>VXAB01012528.1:79048-156309 GCA_013399175.1 Odontophorus gujanensis
TTTGCCTGAAGTCAAAAAGGATAACGCCTATATTTCTCAGATACACAGAGCACTAAATGTTCATTCCTCTTAGTCACTCCTCAGGTATCCTTTCATTTCCCAGAGTACCTCCAGCTAGCAACCTGCTCTTTAATTACGTAGCAAGTGTCATATAAATAATGTCCATGCAGTAGCTAGGGCAAGTTGTTGCAGGTTACCTGGTAATTATCTTTCGAGTTACTGAGTAATTCAAAGAGGAATTACTGTGCAATTTGCTGCCTGTAGTTAACATGACCAGCACCCAGGGTGGGAGACACAGTCTGAATTTGTCTCATAGATGCAGTCAGATACCTCTGCGTGAATGTAGGCAGCAAAAGGAAAACACAGCCAACAATGCTCAGCCTTACACCACCAATGAGGGGCACACTCCTTACTGAGAGCTTCCAGCTCATGACTTGTTTGTGGGTTCCTAGCACTGATAATAGAATTGTCAAGGCCTACAAGAGCCTTAGTAAGAGTCCACTTACCAGAAACTTACTGATGTCTCAGTGGGAGTGGGATTTAGCTGGATCTCATCCATACAGGATGTAAATGTTCAGAGAATCATAGAATCATTAAGGTTGGGAAAAGACCTCTAAGATCATCTAGTCCTACCATCCACCTACCTCCAGTGCTTCCCACTAAACTGTGTCTGAGCATCTCTGCAGAGGTGGCTTTATAGCTCCAGAAACCCTATAGAAATTTGCTTGGAGTCATCTGTTCATTAGGACTTTAAAGCCTCAGAAAGAACCATTGTTCCCCAGCTGCTCCCCACTGCATCCCTCAAACAGCACGTGAGGAATCACAGGTAATTGTCCCACAGACACACATCAGCTCTGACTCTTCTCACTTAATTACGTGGTAGGATGCATCTTACAATCTGCACCTTCTGATCTCTTCCTTGAGCAACCACCTTAACTTTGGAACACCCCTTGTATAAATATGAGAGATTTCATTTTATTGCATGCAAGGGACAAAATATTAAGCTCATCCAAATGATGGTTTAGACACGCATTGATTCAGTGGATAGAGACTGACTTGGTCCAGAGGGACTTCACCTATCTGAGATGAGGTTAGCTGAAGGAGCAGACCATAGCTTCAGTGGTGCTCCTTCTGTCTGAGTAGAAGACATGCACCCAACAGCTTGCCTTGAGCAGTAAAAGGTTTGGACAAGGCAACGCCACAGACAGATGTCACTGTTTAGGAATCATCTTCCAGTCTCATTTCTCAGAACTGCTAACAGCTCCCATATCCTCATGGCAGATAATCATACGGGGTTATTAAAAAAATAAAATAGAGAGAGACATTGTGGTTTTGGGGAGGAGATCTGGTCTGCTAAAGATACTCCGGTCAAAGTAACCAAGTGGACTGACTACCACATAGACAATGCAAATGGTAAAGGTAATTTGCAAACAGGAAGGTAGCTCCTAATGCACCTGTTCTTCCCTTTGGGAGGCTGTATTCTGGTACAAAAGTAATTCTGGATTAGAAATAACTGAGAAAACCATACACTTCCAGCAACTTTGAGGCAAGGAGGGAAAGCCAGTCCACAGCTGCTTACTCAATAAATGCTTCACGTGGAATCTCTCTCTAATGTGGGATCTTGCTCCCATATTTCTGACTACAGCCAGAATGCAGGCAGGCACTATACTACGTTAGTGCCAATAAAACAAGACAGATTGAAATTTAACTGTACAATAGATGTCACAGTCATGGCAAAGGGCTCATAACAGCATATAAAGCTGAAGGACTGAGTTTCCCTCTCAGGTAATGCACAGAAAAATGCAAACTTTCTTCCCCCACCCCCCCCCAGAATTCCCAAGAGAAGCACTTCCCATCACCACTGCCTTCTGCAGAAACTGGGGCATCCTGCTGTATATGATTGCACAAACACACGAGAAGAGATGTCTTATTTCACAAGATTTCCTTTGTGAAGATAAACAATGACTATTGACTTGTGCTACTGACCAAAACCTATGGAACCAGAAGGAGGAGGCACCCACAGGAACTGGCAAAGGAGCAGTGTAGGACAGTGGAAAGCACTTCTTGACACGGTGGGGATTGGACTGCTGGAGCGTGCTGCCCCTTGGGGTGTGCAGGCAGACAGTGTGGGCAGGCTGAGAAAAGTACGAGACACAGCCATGGCTAGCAAGCCTATAAAGGCATATTTAAAGGTACAAGGCAGGGATGTCCTGTCAGGTATTTCTAATCCAGCAGTTGCAGATGCTGGCTGAACGCAACGGGAATGGACTGCAGAACGCAACCGTGCTCGTATGCTCTCCTTAAATAGAAACTCCATTGCTGCTGCTACAGACAGTGCCCTGGGCAAGGGGACCATCAGTCTGACTCACTTCTTATCTTTTACACATATAAATAATTCTACAGAAGCAGAACAGAAATACTTGCAAAATCAAGACTTGGAAGGTCATTAAATCATGTATCCCTCATGACCTCCTTTGACCTTATTGCTGCGGGCTGTGGGAAGGACCCAACCACATCTCTACAGAACCTCAACCAGAACCTGTCCTTGAGTGAGATGCAGGTGCCAGCACAGCACTGACTCCTTTCCAAGGCAATGTGGAGTTCTGATCGAGTCACCAAGCCATGAGATCCCTCCAGAGTTCCAGGGCATGTAGAGGAATCAGGATTCTTTGCCTACAGATGTGTTCACATTTCTCCATCACGTCTCTCTCCACATCAATTACATCCTCCGTTATTTTTAGTGATCCTAAGCTACAGTCAGCGCATTCCTAATTCCTGGGACTGATCCTCTCAGAGATCAATGCAATTCAGTTTTCAGTGCTACAGTCTGACAGCAGAAGCTTTAGAAATAAGGAGTCGCTCAAGGGGAAGCATTTCCTTATCAGTTTGAGGTAAAGATGGACACAAAAAAATGCATAGCATCTTTGAAATGCATTTGTAAGACCAGACACTCTTGTCTGACAGGGGGAACTAAGAATACAAAAAGATTTAAAAAATATAAAATGAAGAACTGTAATAGTTCCCTGATAAGATCTTCAGCCTGTATCAAACCCTTCATGTTGCCTCTCCCCTTGGCTGTGTGCTCCAGACACCACCTCTTCTTTTCTAGCCATTCCCAAAGATCTCTGTGGCCTTGGCTGAGGACAATAAACCTCACTCCAGGAGTGGGAGCCCTTAAGGAGGCAGTTTTGGACCTCGGTCAGAAGGTTCCCATGATCTGTCTCTCTCTGTCCTCAATCCTTTGTCTCTTGTCATTTCTCACCTCACTCCCCACAGCTTTTTCTCTTTGGTGTGGGTAAAGCATTGCCCTTCCCCAAACAACATGTGCACCCACCATCCTCTTGTCAAAAAAACAGAGCCACTGTTTTGCATCCACACACATTTCTCCCAGTTTGACTTCTGTACTCTGCGCTTTCTCCTCACTGATCTTTCCATAACTCCTGTCATGTTGGGATTCCTCAGTGTGACGTGTGTAAAGCCTGCTCTGGTGAAGACATGCCATCCTCTGTTACGGATAAGGTTGCAAAACAGAGGCCTTCTTTTTTGTTGGGCCTTTCTTCACCTTATGTAAGATTAAATTTGGTTATGATATAGCAATGCATTGAAGGACAGCAGGAGAGGAATGTCTGTCCAGAAATAGATGTGAAGTGAGGTACAGAGTCCTAGATAGTTTGTCTCACCTACACAATTCTAATGTTGTTAGAATAATTAATTACTTTCTGCTGGAGTGTGTTTATATCTCAGATCATTTTGGTCATGTATGAACTGCAAGAGCCAGGCAGAATGCAATTTTCTGTCGGAGGGCTCTGCATCACAGAATGTCCCTTGTGCATCTCTAGAACAACACCTTTGAAGGGCTCCAGAATCCCCAGGTTCCAGAACAGAGCCTGAAGATCTTTGCCCTGTACCAGCTCTCCATCTTGCTGCAACGGATAGCAGAGATGTCATGGGCAGTCACACGCTGAAATGGAGCACTTTGCTGTCCCAGATGAGGGAGGAAGAGTCTTCTTTTTGTAATGTTAAAAGACCAATGCTGAAGTGCCAACCCAAAACTCTCTTCCTAAGGAAGAGAAAAGAATCCTGCTCACTTTCCTTCACATATTTTTTTCAAGTTCATGGTTTTTTTTATTTGTTTCTCTGAAAGAAAAACTGTTGCAGAACAAACTCCTTGGTGTTACCTGACCAGCCTCCACCTCACATACTGTACCTTTGGCAGTATGAGTAATGGGTTACTCCCTAGTGCAATACTGCTCTTGCATAGCAAGCTCCTGTTAGTTCTCTCTATTTATTCTGTCTTATCTTTCTCAACTTTTCATCACTTTCTTGTTATGTTTGCTCAGTTAAGTCATTAAAACCACTTTGTTTTTTCTCTTTCCATGTTTAGCCCTAGGAAATCTGCTAAGCCTATGTAATCGATTTAGCATTTAATTTCCCTAAAACACCCTACCCTCTGTCTGTGACCCTGAGACATTTCCATTTCTGGTCTGATGGGTTGGTATGAGAAGGAAGTCTCTGAGCCAGCATGCAGCTTTGAAAGACAATAGGGATCGCTTCTCCACCTACAGTAAAGGTATTCTCAGCTACTTGTATTTGTGTTGATGCTTTAAGTGTTTGATTCAGTGCTGCATGGGGCAAAATGGGCAGAAAAAGAGATAGACACCTCCAAAGCAGCTCCTGGTCTTCTACAGGTCAGTTTTCAGCTACTGCACTGTGGAAAGGTCTGAGTGCTGTGTTGGCTCCATGCTGTAAAATTGCTTTGAGGTCCGATTTAAAAATGAAAAAGCAGAAGAGAAAACCAGACACAGCTATCTGGCTTTGTGTGGTTTCTCACAACTCTTTATTTCCATAGAGAAGTTAGCACAGCTTTAGCATAGAGTTACAAAGCAATACCCCAGCAGGGATCAACATCTCTTAAGTGAGTGAGCTCTACGGGTTCATAAGAGCTTCCCAACTTCTCTGAGTTCTTTCCCTGTGGACTGTCATGTTGCACCATAGAATCATAGAATCATGAAGGTTGGAAAAGACTTCTAGGATCACCAAATCCAACCCCACCCCACCCCACCCCCACCATGCCCACTGCCCACATCCCTCAGTGCCGCATCTCCGCAGTTCTGGAACAGTTCCCATGGATGGTGACCCCACCACTCCCTGGGCAGTCAGTGTCGGTGCATCATCACTCCTTCTGAGCAGAACTTTTTGATAACACCCAACCTGAACGTCCCCTGGAACAAGGATCCCTCTCAGGAACCAGCCAAGCTCTGGCTTAAAGTGAAGGAGCTCCCACAGCTGCCAAAATTTCACAACCCTTTATCTTGCAACTCATCTCTTTGTGTCACTATGGTCCACAAATACCCTTCAGAAATACCTCCCTGATCTTCCCTGATCTTAGTCTTTGTTCTGCTAGATGACAGAAATCAAGGTTTTGGACCCCTCTTTTGGCGACAGCTATGAGGACACAACTTCGAGAGCTGCCTTGCCAACTCTAAGGGCAGTTCTCTGATCAAGAACTGGGAACAGAGAACAGAGCCCTTCTCTGTTCCCCAGCGTCTTCTGTCTCTCTTCAGACAGAGGGTCTTTATTGAAAATGGCTTTAAATGGATTTTAAAGACAATGATATTAAAAAAACAACAAACGCACACAGATAAACAAAAGAAATCCCAGCTGAGCCCATTACACATTATTGAGTTAAATAAGAGGGATTTTACACAGCCTGTAATTGGGTTTTAAATCATGGTCCTAAAGAGCTGCTGATCTCTGGAAAGCCTCAGCAGCAGTGTTAGCACGCCACGAGCAGAGCTCCCACATGCTGCCAATGGGCACATGTACAGTCCGCATTTTGTTTCTGAAGAACTTGCTGATTAGTAATCTGTACTGATTAGTAATGTTTTAACAAAGCCAGTGCAGAAGGTTTGCTAGCCTTGTCTATGGAGTAACAGACTTTGGCCACGTAAAGTCCTTTATCCAAAAATATATTTGTCTACAAAGTACAATTATTATTCTCAGGAATGCCAGGTATGGATACCCGTATTTCGTGTTCTTGTTAAGTGCAAGTTGTTACAGATAAGAAGGTTAAAGGTTACAAGCTAGGCGGTGTTGTCAGGACAGATAACATCTTCACGGAGACCAAAACCAATGCAAGAAAATTCAGACAAACTTTCAGGTATGGAAGGAGACAAGAAGAAAATCCTCCTGTCCAAGAGCCGGCTGATTGCTACTGCCCATTTATCACTGAAAAGTTACTACACCTCCCTAAAACCCCTTCTTTGTTTTGCTAAATTCTCATTAGAAGTGAATTAAGTTAAGGAGAAACAAGGCAGAATTGTTTCACGAGTACAACCGCAGTGTGAATGATGTGGCGTTTTGTGAGGGAGATAGCACAGATTAACAGCAACCCTTTGCTGTTATCAAAACGAAAGCCACAACATTTGTGCTGTAACTAATTCAGCTTTCATTTTTGTGTTTGAATGGGCCCGGCTACTGGGATATGGGTCCCTCTGAACAGGAGTGTAAGGAGATCTACCTTTAAGATATTGGAGTGTAAAAGGATTTCTGAGAGTTTGGAGCCGAAATCCCAGCAAGAAAGGTGACATTCGTAGGAGTGTTGAAAGCCAGCACCTTTCTCTAGAGAACATAAAATCACTTCCAATATCATCAGGTAGTTACAAGTAACAAATGGTTTCTTAGAAATCAGCACCGAGCAGTGATTGTAAGTCAATATCCCAACAGGCTAAATTATTTGGCTATGGGGTCTGTAAGAAATAATCAGGCCAGATCCAGTTTATAATAATTGCAAAGGATGATCAAACCTCTCAATTATGACACATACAGATGGAATAGATTGTTCCTTCAGACTTCTGCTGTGCCAGCAGATCTAGCATTGCTGAGCTCTGCGTGGCTTTTCCCCTCATGCAATTGTAGTATAAGTATTCTTCATTTCAGAAGCAGAGCAGGCAGGTAGGTTTATACATATATAGGGTTATATCTGATAAGTAATTGCAATGAACAACAAAATACTGCAAAATAAAGGAACACAACATCAGCACGAATGGGCGATGTCTTTACTGTGTTAATAATTAAGTAAGAAGTTGTTCTAAACAAATCCAGCTGCCAGCACTATAATCAGATGAGAATTTATGCAGTTGTCCTCCATTTCTCACAGTATTCTTCATTTGTCCATGGAGTTTCCATTGGGATTTTCAAAACTAGAGGCATACCTGTAAAGCAGTGTAGGGAGGACTGTGTTAGTACCACTGTAGAAATCTAACATGCGCTGTATTAAACTTTTCAGCATTCCACCACCCTGAGGATGTTCCATCTCTAGTCAGGCATCCTGTTGTTGAGAGTCAGAGGTGGACATACAGCCTACAGTGGGGTTCACAAACACTGGCATGCTGAGGTGGGTTTGCCTCAGTCTGATGGCAGGAGTTTGTGACAGCCACGATAATAGTCACAGTCCTCATGGAATTTAGGTGCTTGTCTCCACACAAAAAGTCTCCAACATCCTGTCTGAACAACCCAGTGGTTAGTGTTTATCTAGGCTAAGGATGGATTTGGGCCTTTCCTCTGTGGAACTGGAGAGGGACCACATACCTGAGCCAAGGAGTCTCTCCAGTTGAAGCAACTCATCAGCAAAATATTCCAACATTCATTGAGCAGTTGAGGGGTCTGGATTTCAGACTGGGATTGTTCAGTAGGGAGAAGAGGATTGTAGAGCTTACTGCTCTCTACAACTGCCTGAAAGGAGATTGTGGTGAAGTGGGGGGTCAGCCTCTGCTCCTGGTAAGAATGATAGGTTGAGAATGACCTCAAGTTGCATCAGGGAGGAGAGGGTCAGGCTGGACACTGAGAACAACTTATTCTCAAAAAGAGTAATGGGGCATTGACACAGGTTGCCCAGGGAGTGGTGGGGCCAGTGTCCCTGGAGATGTTCTAGAAGTGAGGAGTTACAATGCTGAGGAATGAGGTCAGTAGGCATGGTGGGGTGGGTCGATAGTTGGACTGGATGATCTTACTGCTCTTTCCAACCTTAGTGATTCTATGACTCTATGACTCTGTGATGCGCAGGTTGATATCCAGTTCTCTCTCCAGACACACAAATGTCCTAACACTGCGTTGAATCACACCTCCAAATCCCTCGTGCAACATTATTACCATGCCAGTGGACTGAAGCTATCCTGAAGGTCTCTGAAGCA
Organism: Odontophorus gujanensis; assembly: GCA_013399175.1. NCBI lineage: Eukaryota > Metazoa > Chordata > Aves > Galliformes > Odontophoridae > Odontophorus > Odontophorus gujanensis. The sequence goes on from VXAB01012528.1 coordinate 87,241, forward strand.
TTCACTTGGAAAACGACCAGCAGCTCTCCTGCACCTCAGTGCTGGTGGTAGCAGTGGAAAAGTGTGAAACCACGCTGCAAACACAGCCCTCAGTGATGGCCACGTCAAGGCACAGCAGCACAGGTTTCCTCCTGGATGGGACAGGTGGTGGTGGTGCAGGGAGAGGAGAAGGCCCGCCAAGTTGGACACCGCACAAAACCAGCACAGAGGACGTGGTGAGGCGTTTCCCACTTGAAAAGCAAACAAGGAAGATCTCATGCCTTTGCATCTGTGTCAGCGTGACGGGACTGCCCCCGGCTGAACAAGTTGCCAGCCTCTGACAATTATAGCCCTGGTAATCCACATCCATCCAAGGTAGATGAAGCGCTTGGGTAAAAATAGCAAACGGGTCAGAAGAGGGTTATAGAAATACCAGAGGATTATTCATATTCCTTCAGGTAGCTATAAGGAACAGTTTAAACACAAGAATGACAGATTAAAGGTGTCTCTGACAGAGAGAAATGACTGCATGGAGGACTAAGCTACATGCAGTCTTTTTTTTTTCAAAGTCTTTTTCAGAGGGATCCAACCATAAAGAATCACAGAATCATTTGATTTGGAAGGCATGTTTAAAGGTCACATAGACCAACTCCCCTGCAATGGACAAGGGCACCCACAGCTCTACCAGGTGTGCAGAGCCCCCTCCAGCTTGACCTTGGACAGGGCACCCACTGCTCCTACAGTGTAGCTCAGACCTGTGGACAAAGAATCCATAGCTGAGCTGAAGTTCTCCTGGATTTAGGGGCAAGGGTACTCACAGGGACCATGGGTGAGGCTGGCCAAAACCTTTAAGGCTTAGTGGTATCCTCAAGATCCTAGCAAGATGGTAACTCCAACGGGACCCTGCATACTTCTGTTTGCTGGAAATCACTATGCAATCTTTGCAGAGGATGTTTACTCCTTCCAAAGAAATATTCATTTTTCCTTTAAATTCTCCCTGCATCCACCTTGTGCTGACAGTGTCCCTCTCTTCCTTGCCATCAGCTGGTGCGTGACACATCCAGCTGTGACTCACTGCAGCACTGGGGAGCACAGCTCTTGGCACGCTCACTGCTTTGCTAGAGGTGGTCACCACTGACAGCTCTTGTTGGACAGTGATGAGCTGATGAGCTCCCTGGGGACATCAGAGGCCTTCTGGGGCCAGAACCATCTGCCAAAAAGTGTTGAAAAGCAAGGGATGCTGACAGCGTAGACCAGGTCTCATATGAATGTCAGCTAGGAGAGCATCTGGGGCATCATCAGTACTAAGAACTTTTAGGGCTTTTGCGTATGTGCAAGAGAAGGAAATATAGCATCTCTGAAAGTGCAGAGCAATGTAGGCATGAGAGAGCAGTGCTTATCTACGCTGTTCAAGGTCAAATTATCAAAATCTGAGAGAAGAGAGGCACTCCATCTTGGAGAGTTTCCCCTTTGTGTTAGAGGGATAACCTTTTTTTGGCCTTGGATCTACCTCCATACATTTTGTACATTGTAGTGGGTTGCTTGTCCTGGTTAACGCAGAGCAACTGGCTCAGAGACACAGATAATGGAAATACACAAAGGGATGGAACAGCTGCTTTGGAAGAAGAGCTTGAAAAGGACATGACCTTACTCTGGAAAAAGAGCAAAGGCATGTGGGTAAGGTTACCAAAGTCATGAGCTGAATGCTATAACCAACTCATTATCTAAACTAAATCAAAACCCATCTAAACTGCACCTCACAGTGCTAGAACTGGGTGAGGGAGTAGGAGATTGGGCAGTCAGTGAAACTTGCCAGATGCTAAGTTTGAAAGAGAGAACAAAAATCACTTCTTGACCTGGTGGGAGCCCACCAGTTGATGTTTGATGTCATGAAATCTATGGAGGCAACATCAACAGGTTCAGAAAAGGCCAATCCATAGGAGACAGGTGTATAAATACATGGGGCTAGTCAGGAATGTCTCACCTTCAACAATGCAGGGGGAAATGGGAAGGTACAAAATGCAAAAAAGCAGCCACTCTCATGTACACCCAGTTCAGTACCATTACTGCCAGGGACAGAATCCTGCACTGAATGGGCCACGTGGGAGAACCTTTCTTATGCTGGATGAAACAAATGGCATTTGTTCTATTTCTCAAAAAGAAAGGCAAAAAATCAAATATTTGCAGTGTTTTGCTTCTGCTACCTGAATTTGCTCATTTTAAGTTAGTTCAGTGTCTCCAGCTGCTCCACAGCCCAAAAAGTAGATGGAGTCAGAAGGCCTCTAGCTGATAAACCTGGGATCCCCCTGGGGGTTCCTGTTCTTTGTTCGTGCCAATGAAAAGCAAATTGAGCGATAATTTTTAGTTACCATGAAAAAAAAAAAATCAACACCTTTGAACTCCATAGACATAGAAAAGATATTAAATTACTTCCTTCATTTTTTCTCATATTTATCAGGACTCAAGAAAGATTATTTATCTGAGAACCTAGTTCAAACAATTTAGACACGCTATAGCTCACCACCCCGTCAATGTTTCTCAGTAGGGAATAGGTCTACACGTAGCACCTCTTGCTGTGTGCTGGGACTAAATAAATGAGGCAGCTGTGTTCAAGAAGACATGGAAAGATGGTACTAGCTAGTGCCATCTCCCCTCAAGGTAATGGGATTCTACCACTATATTGACATTTTCTGCACTGTCCCAGTAGGGTTTTTCTACAGGGATAGCCTCAAACAATAAGGATAAGCTGCTGGCTCCTTTACCAAGTCCAGAAATGATGGAAATTCCAGTGACATTGAAGAATTAAATTGTGTTTTCAAACGTCCCTTGCACAAAACACCCATAGAGAACAGCACGTAGGGACTGTGCACTCACAGACCCTGAGACCTAACTTGATAGAATGGTTTCTAAAATATTTAAATAATATGCCCTACATTTACCAGTGATATATTTTGATGTCTCATTTTAGAATGGCATTATCCCTTACAGAACTGATCTACATTTCTCTCTCTGAAGGGATGAGGAAATTGTTGAGTAACACGAAGCACCTGAAAGTGAGATCCCAAAAGGGATACTCAGAGTGAGATATGGTATCCAAATCTTAACCTTAGCATAGCAGCACGGAACAGTGCCTCAGGAAAGGTGCAGTGGGGCTGAGGAGAGCAGAAGCTCTCTACCCCCTTGTTGGACCAAGGAAGGAATAACAACACTGTACTTTGTCTGACCTGTCCTAAGGTATTTTGATATCTTCAATCCCAACTGCTCATAGAAGGTTCCCAAATGAGTTTGGAGCAAGCATTGGGCATCTTGGTTTCAGGCACCAAGTCACATAAACCTCGCAGCACTCTCCTCAGACACTCAAATGCTCTGCGCAACCCATGGGAAGTGAAGTGACTACAGTGATTTTGCATTAGTGATGTAGGACCATGTTCTTAGGATATGAAAGTTAACAGCTTTCAGTTGGGCCCAGGAAGGGTCAGGTTGGATATCTGGAATCATTTCTTCTCTGAAGGAATAATGGTGCACTGGCACAGGGATGTGGTGGAGTCACTGTCCATGGAGGTGTTCAAGAATCATGGAGATGTGGCACTGTGAGACGTGGACAGTGGGCATGTGGTTGGGGTTGGGGTTGGACTTGGGAATCTTAGTGGTCTTTTCCAACCTTAATAATTATATGACTTTATGATTCTAAAGGCTGGCTGTTGTTTGAGAAATTCCTGCACAAGGAGATACCAGGCTCTGCAGGGTGCATGCCACGGTGTCACCATAGGTCAAGACCTGGTGACAATGCCAGCAGGCATGTGGAGTGCCATAGACACCATTACTAATAATGCTATTTGAAACCATGAAATCCTGTCATCCTGGCATCAAGAAAACTCCTATCCCAGCAAATGGCACAGGTGAAAAAGATGTGTCTCTGTACAAATGACCGCACATGGAGTGTTGATTTTGCTTTGGCGCATCAATTTGTCACAAGCATCTGCTCAGGAGTGCAGTGAGTCTTCAGTCAAGTCCATGTGCCAATGCTTATGTAGTGAGCTATGTGAGGCAGAATGTGTGCCTGCATATGTGGAAGGTACACTTTCATAAACATTCAGTTGAGCTTTCAGGTGGTGGATGGTTATTTGGTGAGCTCTTTAAAAAACATTTTGCTTTCGTTCCCTGCAGCAACATATATAAGCTGGAAGATAAATGTAATTCACACGTGAAAAACAACTTTCAGCATGTATGCGCTTCAGGACAAGCCTTGGGAAACAAGAAGCTTCATCTGCAGAGGGGGAGGCAAAACTCTCCTTCAAAAGTCATTTTGAAGTGTTCCTTGCTGTTCCTGTGTTCCGTGGGAGTTCAGGCAGCAGACTCCACACCCCTCTCTCCTGATGGCAAACGTGCATCTTTCAGCAACATTGGCTTCGGATTTTAGATATACCAGTTGGATATACCATCTGAAGTTATCTCACATTTGAGTATATTAGTATTTTTAGTTACTCATTCACATGTTTGGCATCCAAAGTTATGCTTGGGGTCTGCTGAAAGCATTATCTCAGGAGAACACAGTACAGAGTCCAGTCCTGGAGGGGCGTTGCATCACCCAAGCTCTCAGTCAGACTCCTGCTACAGCCAGCAGAGATGAGCACAGGCACAGGTAGAGCAGAATGGGAGACTTGCTCAGGTCCTTGGGCAGTCCTTTAGGAGAATCACTGTTATTTCTGGAGGGCAAAGGGAGGCAAGCACTGGGTTGACCACTTGGAATGGGAGAGGATGGAGAGGGGCAAAGGTCTTGGTGGGACGCAAGAGGAGAACAAATGGGGCAGTTTAGATGGGTCATCAGTGATTTGGTCCTAAATGTTCACTCACAGTCTTCCTCTGAGTTGACAAGAGGGATATTTTGAGGATACCTAGGAGTTTGCAAACAGTGTGCTAATTTATTCTCTCCTTAATATCTCTCATCATGATTCTTCTTTGCCTGCACTCAGCAGCTGGAACACAGCACATCTAGGCTTTACTAGGCTTTGATTTGCCATCTTTGAATGTCCACCCCAAGGAAGACTTCATGAAACACTGTGAAGCATTAACAACAAGCTTGTGAAGCATGTTACTGTCCAGACCCAGTCTTGAGAGATAGGACTCTGGGTCCTGATCTTGGCTTGGCCAAAGGTTTCCTTTACAGCCTCACCTTCGGACTCATCTGTAAAATTACCCAATCCTGTAGCTTGGTTTGTCACCTCCATGGTTTCTACCCAATCCCCCACAGCACCAGGCTAGCCCTTGAGAGGCAGAAAGTTGTCAAGGAAGCCACGGAGGTTATGCACTTCCCATGCACAACCTTCCCCCATGAAAAAGTGAAAATGAAATTCTTTCAGACCTTGGGAGAATCTCAGATGAAAGAGAAATACAGAAACTAGCCCAGAGGCCTGGGACAGCATGCACAGAAATCATTTGTTTTTGAACTGGGTTTCACTTGTGTTTGTAGTTTTTAGCAATGCTCCAAGACCTGGGTGTGGAGGTGGAGTTCCAAGCAACAGACATTGTTTAAAACAAATCTTTGAGGGCTCTGCCTTTAAAGATGGGCCCTCCAGGTCTTTATTCTCCTTAGAGTGGGAGAGGTGACTTGGATTAAATCTCCTGGCACTAGTCATGTACATACCTGTATGTTTATAATCATAGATTTAGACCAAAACACAGGATTATATCATTCTCCATGTACTTCTATTGCAGAGCTGTGATTATTACTGTCTTGACTCTGTGCACTGAGCAAATGGGAAAGAAAACTCAGGAACAGAATTAATTAGGGTTTTTAAGCTTTTTATTTCTTTTACTCTGAATGCGGAGAGAAATGCTCATGACTTCATCAGCATTGAGGTGTCCCTTCATGGAGTAGGGGTGGATATACTTCCAGAAGGTTCATGTGGATTCTGAAAGTATTTTCAATGAGCTGAGAACAAGCATGTCTACTTTGCTTGCATCTACCATGCTTTGATTCTGTGATCATCACATTTCCAACACTCCTCCTGGCACTGCTGTGCTTCCACTGATTTCAGGGCACTTAACTCCTGATGTGTATCAGTGCATGATGAGGCAGCACCCAAGAATTTTACCATTTTATAGGGAGCAAAAATCACAGATAGTAATGAAAGAGCCATCTGTTATGTCCCAAGAATGGGTAGAAAAAAAAATCTAGATAACTTTATTATCAAATCACAGAAAGGCTCAGGTTGGAATGGGCTTTAAAGATCATCTAGTTCCAACCCCCTGCCATAAGCAGGGTTGCCAGCCACTAGATCATGTTGCCCAGGGTCCCATCCAACCTCGTGTTGAAATCCTCCATAGATGAGACAGCCACAACACCTCTGGGCAACTTGTTCCACCACCTCACCACCTCCTGAGTAAAAAATTTCTTCCTAACATCTAATCTAAATCTCCTCCCTTTTAACTTAAAGTCATTCTCCCTTGCCCTATCACTATCAGACCATGTAAAAAAGCCACTGTTCTCCTGCTTATAAGCTCTCATTGAGTACTGGAAGGCTGCAGTGAGGTGTCCTAGAGCTGCCAGGGGAGACCTTATTGCTCTCCACAAATACCTGAAGGGAGGTTGTGGTGAGGTGGGGATCGGCCTCTTCTCCCACAGAACAGCAGTAGGACTTTAAGGCTAAGTGAACTGGGTCTCTTTAAGCCTTGAGAAAAGAAGACTGAGAGGGGACCTGATCCAGGTTTATAAATATCTGAGGTGTGGGGGACAATGTGGCGAGGCCAGACTCTTTTCAGCAGAGTGTGGAGACAGGACAAGGGGGAACAGACAGAAACTGCAGCACAGGAGGTTCTGCACGAATGTGCGCAAGAACTTCTTTACGGTGAGGGTGACGGAGCACTGGCACAGGCTGCTCAGGGGGGTTGTGGGGTTTCCTTCTCAGGAGATATTTAAGACCCGCCTGGATGCCTGCCTGTGTGACCTGGTGTAGGGAACTGCTTTGGCAGGGGGGTTGGACTCGATGATCTCTTGAGGTCCCTTCCAACCCCAATGATTCTATGATTCTACGACTTCAGGGAATGGCCTCAAGTTATGCCAGGGGAGACTCAGGTTGGATGTTAGGAAATACTTCTCTGAAAAAGCAATCAGGCACTGGAACAGGCTGTCCAAAGAGGTTGTGGAGTCACTGACGCTGGAGGTGTTCAAGAAATATTTAGATGTTGTACTGAGAGACATGGCTTAGTGGGAAATACTGGTGGTAGGTGGACGGTTGGACTGGATGATCCTGGAGATATTTTCCAACCTTGATGATTCTACGATTCTGTAATTCTATGATTCCCTCCTCCAGGTCAGCCTCTCCCCAGCTCCCTCAGCATTTCTTCACAGGAGAGGAACTCCAGCCCTTTGATCATCTTGATGCCCTTCTCTGGACCTACTCTAACAGCTCCATATCCCTCTTGTAGAGCGGGTCCAAGGCTTGGACACAGGACACACCTTCTTCCCAGTGGCATTGCATTTAGAATGTGCCCCGGTATGGGCACTTGTGACAAAGCCACTGCTCCCTGCAGACAGAATCTGAGAGCCCACAAGAAGTTCAGCTTCCTTCACACACATCTCTGAAACAACTGGAGAGAACCACCTCATCGCCCTAAGAGTTTTAATAACTCTTAGAGAAAGGAAATAAAAAAGACTAAGATGAAAGGGGAAGATATTTTGTCTTGTGTCTAAGTTAATGATTTTCTTTGACTTCATGCACGGGACTTGGGGCTGCTGTGTGAAGTGCGACAGGAATATAATGGAGCTGCCTGTCTTGATTCAGTACCAGTGAGAACAGGCAGGGGCCTCATGACCTCATAGGTGTTTTCCATCTCTCATTTCTCTGACTCCATGATAGAATGAGACAGGAGGCATTAAAAAGACATCTGAGGGGAAAAAGCTTTCCCATTACATCAATAAAAAATACTAGCCCCAGCGGGAGGAGGCTGTCAAAGACGCCCAGCCTGAAAGCCTTAATAAAACCTCTCTTCTGAGCAGCTGATACTCCTCTCCCTACAGCATGTAAAGTTGCAAGCACTGCCAAGGCAGTGACTGGAGCCACTGGCTTTGAAAGCAGGAGCTGCTTTGCTGTGGGCTCTAAGAGTTTCTAGGGAACCTGAGATTCTTGAACACTTTTCTTTCAAATGAAAAGTGCTGAAATGCACCAGGTAGAAGGAAATTCATTTTTTCTCCTCTTTCCTCTGCTAGCTCTCCTGAATTTTGCCTTAGTAAAAGGAACCAGTCTGCCCAAAACCAAGCTGTTCATCAGCTGGAGCCTACAAGTCAACCTGCTTCCACCTATAGTCCCTCTCACAGCATCTGCTCCCACTGTCCCCAAACACCACATCTACCACCTGTCCTCAGTCACTATTTCCACGTCACAACAGAGCTCTCCACTTTCTCAAACACTGGACAAGGAAAACACTGTACACAGAAAATAGTTTCAATACCAGCTGTGGGAGGACAGCATGGTACAACCTGTGTCCCAGGCATGCACTTCAAATGCAACAAATACAGTTCATAGGGTCATAGAGTAACTCAAGAGGGAAGGGACCTAAGGGGGTTTCTAGACCTATCTCCAGCTCAGCTGTTAGATGCCACCATCTTCACCACTGGTTCTGTCCATATTATGTGGTCAGATGTAACTTTACCAAGGACAGAGGAACTTTCACTTTGACAACAACCCTGCTTTGTTTCACCTCTTTTTTTTATTATTATTTCTTTTCTTTTTCCTTTTTTTTTTTTTTTCCCCAGGATATGTCCCTTTCTCCTCCAGAGTTTCAGCCTTTTGAAAAATTCTCCTCTTTTATCAACCCTAGGCACATATCAGTTGTAATTGCCACCCTCGTGATCCTGATTATCCTGTTTCTGTTGTTCCGAGAATAAGGAAGGAACTTCAGTAAAGCCTTGTCCTCCAGCTGCAGAATCACCTCTCTTGAGAAGATACGGGCAAGAACACCTTCTTCTCCTAAAACAACCTCCATAGGGCATTCCCTCCCCCGACCCTACTCCCATTTCACAGGGACGGACGGAAATTCGGGAGTGACAAATCTCTGCTGTTCCATGAGAGGGCAGTGTCGGATGGATGCAATCCTCCACCGACAAACTCCGGGATGTCTGGGCAGGAGAAGGGAAGGGAGATGGGGGAGAGGCCAGAGAATTCGGTGAGGGTGAAGTCCATCACGTACCCAGGGGCATGCCAAGACACTGAAGACCCCCAGAATTAGTAGAGATGAGACACTCTGTCTGTGGCTTTAAGTCTAGAACAGGAATAGGGACCTCTTTGAAACACTGTTGAAGAAAGAAAATAAAAGAGGTTATTCTCTATTAATTTCTGCCAGGTGCTTTTGTACAGAGCAGGTTCTGAAGGACTCTGCTTGGTGCTCTTTAGAAACCTTGCCTCTTGCTGAACTGCCCCAGCTTAGTGCTGCTGCAGCTTCATCAGAGGGGACCCTCCAGTCATTATGCTTCTTCACAAAGGCTCGCTGAGGTTCCTGGCACATCATCACACCTTCAGAGGAGACCTCAATACGCTGCCTGCAGGGAACTGAAGGTGCAGAGCGAAATCTAGGCCAAGCATCCTGGGAGTGCTCCATTCCTGGATTAATACTGAGACAGAAAATAGCATCCTAATTGATAATTTCTCTGTGTATGGAGCTCCAGGGAAGATCAGCTGGCTTCACCTACAAAGGTCTCATCCCATATTCTTTCCCCTACAAACATTTTCCGCTATAGAAGTAGGCCACAAACAAGAAGTTGTTCCTGGGGGAGGTTACAGCCCAGGTAGCTGCTGCTGTCCCGCATGGCTGGGGCTCACCCTGGGTCAGTTTGTCTGCATTCTCCCTGTCCCGCCCCATTCCCTGGTTTGTTTTGCCCAGCAAGAAGACTGTGACTTCACTGGCACAGATCAGGTGCACCAAAACAATTTACAAAGTGTATTCTGAGCAAGCTGCTGCACATATGGTCCACAGTCACATGTATTCTAAGCAAACAATGACAAATCAGTATTCCTGGGAGGGGGAAGGTAAATTAGGGTAGGTAAGGGTAAATTAGGTTGGGTAAGGTTGCATGAATTCCAGGGAAGGTAAATTAGTCTAGGTAAGGTTAAATGACCTATGTCATTGATGTGTCCATCATGGGATGAGATCTGAGGTGGGGGCTTGCTTGCAAGCTGGGGGTCCCAGGCTGGCTGAGGGGAGCTCTGAAAGATGTCCTCCATCATCCTGACTTTATAGCCCTTTTACACGTTGTTTGCCATGATAAGCAAGAGTGGGCCTGGATGGTTACAAGATATGCAGTCTAAGATAGAAGCAGGGGTATGAAAAAATACGACTTTGCAGAAGAGCAGAGGAACTTCCATTGGGACCTTAAGACCTTGTTTTCAGCTCCCAAAAATGTGAGGATTGTTTATGTGATAATCATCACACAGTTTTATGGTCTCTGTGTTTTTGACAAAGGTGGCACTTTGTCTCTTCCCGGACAACTTCTGTTCACAGCTCAGGCACTGGACGTGAGCACCAGGCCAGAGAGACCAGCTGAAGAGACCTGAAACTGTGACATCTGTGTGCCCTCCTGCAGAAATGATCTCACGAGAGAGGAAGGGAGGCTGTCTCCATTGAGTTCGTCTTCATACTGCATGCACACAAGAGAAGAGGATTTGCGCCCTTGCAAGCAGTCTCCCTGGAAAAGGGGATAAAACTTCTTCAGGAAGAAGGAAACTTCCCCTCCTTCTCCCAGAGCAAAGGGCAAACCATGAACACTCTCTCCTTAACCACGCACAACCACAAGAATGGTGTAAGGAGGGCTGTGTTTCTTCAAGCTGACACACGGGGTAACCCTGACGGCCTCAGTTCCCATTATCAGACCCTCTCCCACATCCTGCTGAGATCTCCTCAATCAGACGACTTCACATCAGTCGCTGCCTCCAGCTCAGTGCCTTAAAGATGGAAAATTACTGCCCCCCACCTCTTATAAGGCACATTGAGACCCAGAGGGAGGTGGGGCAGGAGGGGAGGATGGCATCAATGTGCCCACAATCCGAATGTCTCCCATGCAGTCATCAGGCAGGCGCACCATGGAAAACTTTGGAACTGCTGAACTATTCTGCCGACCGTGTCCCATCGCGTGAGCAGCATGTGTGGTTACATAACTTATTTGCCTCTCTTTTTAGGAGGCCCCGAAGGCACCGATGCTAATGGAAAAACAGAGCACGCGGGAGGGCAGGGAGGGGCAGACAGATGGTCAGTTCTCCAGCAGCGAGGCTTTTGTTTGTCAAACTCTTACGAGATCATTCTAGGAAAAGTAATATCAGCAAAATAGGGAACAACCTCAGGTTTCTTTGATGCTACTGAGCATGTTTTCATTGGTCTCCTAGTCTTCGTATTTTTTTTTCTTCCTTTTATTTATTTATTTATTTTGTTTTCCATAAATCTCTTTCCTTCAGCTGTTATACTCGCTCTGCTTTACAAGATCACTTGACCTTCAGGCCTTTGGCACGTGCTTCTTGTAGGATAGTGCCTCTGCATTGTGCCCCTGTGGCCTCCTGAGCTGCACAGCAGGGATTGCATCTGCCAGCAGTGTGGTGGAGCCAAGAATTTGATTCGCTTGCCAAGATACTCTCACATAAGCATACCCTAGTTTTTGTGAGGTTATGCTGAATCAGTTGCCCAACAATGCTGGAAGGTTCCCAAGGCTATTAAGGTCCTGTATGATGGGCCTTTGAAACTGCAGACATCAGTTGTTTCAAATCATCTCTGCTGGGGCAGATTTTCAGAAGACGTTGCAAAGAGTTATTCTTTATGTAACTGTGAGGCATTTCCCAGAGACCTCTTCCATGTGAGGAGCTTTGGCTGCCAGAAAACCCCAGAACGCTTTGAAGTCTTTGTAAGGTGTTGGTTGGTGTGGGTGGTGAAGCGTCACAGTGGATAACTGTGCAGTTCAAATTTCCAGTGGCTAGAACTGAAAACCAAAGCTAGGAAGCACAGGACATAAATTAACAGTAAGAGTGATCGACCACTGCCAGAAATTCCTAGCTTTTACACACACAAAAAAGTGACTGATCTTCCAATATGAAGAAACACAGACCACCACAGCTGATCGCATCCCTTCTGGCTGAACGAGGCCCTCTTGGAGAAATACCTCCTAATTTTGGCTCAGTGTTAAGTATAGGATTCCCAGCATGTTGCCCACAGGATCCTCAGCAGTTAGTCATAACCACAGGATTACGAACACACACCAAATTCGCCACCACTAAAACCCAAATTGACAGGGAAAGCCAAATGCTGCTTGCCCAGCACTTTAACCCTTGGGCTGAGAAGGCTGAGAATCTTGCATCAGTGATGGATACTGGCCACACCTCTGGTGGAGGCTCCTCACAGGTTAGTCACTGTAGCCGTGACCACAGAAGCAATGGCAGTGCAGTGAAATCATTCAGCCTAGAGCAGAGTACAATGTCTCTTCAGTGCACAAAGTTGGACAAGTGGGAGCTTTAAGCCATTGCTCAGCCACCCCTGGCAGGTGTCAAACAGACTATGAGACACCAGTTTCAGAGCCAGTGGTGTCTGGGGTTGTGAATGTCATTGCTGAGCTCAGATTTTTCCTCAGAGCTATTGATCTCCTGTGCCTGTACTTTACCTTGGTATTCAAGCTCCAGTTCACCACTCTCTCAAGAAATACTCTGCCAGAGATCTGGTCTCCAGAAGCTGACTTACTGTCTCACATTCAGTCAGTTCAGATGCGTTTCATTTGCTGTCATGACTCACTCCTCATGGCTGTATTCATTTCTCATAAAGTTGGGTGACTTAATCATACCTTCTCACTGAACTAATGCTACTGCGCCTTACCTCCTGGCTACAGCAGCCAGCATACCTGGGTAATCGTGCTGCTTCCAGCAACTTCCTGGCTGATGGGCACAATTATCAGACTGCAGCAAGATGCTGAGCTGGGCCGCTTGGTGCTAGTGTAGTAACACGTGTACCCGGAGCTCCACATGCCTCTGCTCCCAGGAGGTGTTCCTGCTTGCTCTCTGGGGGAGTTGTCCCTCTCTAACAGATGGGCAGCAGGCCTGGAGATCCCAAACTCAGCTCCCTGAGGAGCTCTTCTTGCAGACTAGGCTTGCTCCTGAACTCACGTCTCTGTTTCTAGCGAAGATTTTACTTGGCAGCTCAGAGAGAGATGCCTCAAGGTGCCTCAAGAAGCCAGCTTCAGGCTGGAGGCCAGCCAGCCTGGCCCAGACAGCAGCCCCCAAGTACCTACACCTCTGGTAAGAAGTGCCAGGGTTCAGCCTCTCCTCCTCAGCTTCTTCACCCTCCCTAACTGCAGCAGGAGGGGAACTTGAGACCATGCTCTGCTGTCTCTGTGCTTGCTCAGAGCAGGAAATAAATTCCCCTTTACAGTACTGCGACCTCCAGATAGGGACAGGAACCCTGGGCTAGAAAACCTGAAGCTTCTAGCAGCTGGAAAACTTGCACCTGGGAAAATGAGAATGAGAACAGTGTCTTGTCTATACTTATCTCCTTTAAGAGCACTGGGATGCTTTAGAGTGGTGGTATTTAGTGGAGAGGAGCCACTGCTTTGCCTCCCTGCACTGGCTCTACCAGTTTCAAAACCATCCTTCATCAGTTACTGTTATGCATATCTCTCCTTTTATCTCACAGTCTGTTTATATTTTTGATGTACATACTGTTACAACAAAAACCACAGAGCAAACATTCTGAAGTTATAAATACTACTGAAAAATAATGACGTCATGCAGACATAAGGAACTGTTCTGATAACAATTTATTGTCTTTCCCTTATTATGCACTGGAAATCTGCGGTGACTTTCTGATGAGTGCATTGAAAGCCTAGAGGTCAACTGCTGGACCAGGGGAGATTTCTTCTTAAGTGTCCATCCACCTCTCCTAATGAGCTCCTGGGCAATGAAGAACACCAGAGGAAAGGAGTCAGAAAGCCATTAAGAAGCACCTGGAAAGATCAGGACAACAGCGAGCAAGGAGTAATATGTCCCACTCCTAACATTCTCTCTCAGGCTAAAACCAGTAACTACTCCAGAATGACCAAGTGAACATGAACACTATGCAGGAGATCTAAATACCACCTCTCTAACATGTTTTCCCTATAGATTTTCTCCAAGTGGCAAAGAAAACATTTTTCTGTATTGAAAACTACTGTTTATTCACCCACCCATCTGCCAGTATGATACTTTACGGATTGTCAGCTTTTCTTCCGCACCTCACTTGCACACAAACACCCACACTCACACCCATGGTTCTTTATTCTCAGCTGTCCAAGATGAAGGCAGTTAAACTCAGCTGTACTCTCATAAAGAGTTTAACTCCTTCTCATTTAGTGGTTAAGTTTGTTAATAAATGGGAAATCAAAGGGGATGCAATTAGAGGAGCCTAAAGGAAACAAAACTTGTTCAGAGCTATATGGCATATCTTCCTCTGCCCTGTGTGGAGGAGGAAAGACACAGCTCCTTGAGTCATCAGCTTTTGATGGTGATGTTCATGATCATATGGCATCCATAACCTATTGATGTGTGTCTCCATTAATGTGCCTGTTCTTGATGCCCTACAGAGTTTGATTTTCTTATTCCTCCTCATAAACATTCCTCCTTTTTGGGAGACGGACTGCATTATATTTATTTCCACTTGTGTGGCTTTTCATTGCCTTTACCACATTTTGCCCAGATATCTAAATTGCCTGTGCACAGCAACTCATTAAAATTTCTGCCTCATTCTCCTTCAAATTCCTTTTATTTCTACTATCAGACATGATTTCTTCGTTGAACAGTGGTTTCCCTACAGTACTTCTTGATAATAAAGTATCTTTTCCAGGCTCTCCCTAGAATGCATTTTCTTCAGTCCTCAAGTCTTTCTTTTTGGCACCCATCTGCACTCAGTCCATTTTCCAACCATGGGCATCAGTTTTAGAGGCTGTATGGCAGCAGCAGAGGCTACATCACTCCTAAATTCCTGTCCACCAATGTATTTCTAGATGCTGAAGGTCTTCTCCCTTCACAGACAGTCTGGTTATCCTATATACAGTGCTGACTTATCCATGTTGTGTGGCCCAGAGAGCAATTCATCTGATAAATGTAAGATTTCACCTCAGAAAGTGGCAAACCACTCTTCAGGGTTCACCAACAGCATTGAGGGAAGAGAAACCAGTGCCATTTTTCTGTACTGGTCTCATCTTTGCCGTGCATGGAGTGAGAAACTCCCCGCTACATTTTCCCAATGAGAGCAAGCTGTTTGCATTAAAAGTTGATTGAATTAATTCCTATCGTACAGTAGGAGGAACTTAAGACTAGCATCTTTTGTACTATGCACAAAGAGATAGCCCTGTGCTCAATTGGTTCAGGAATTCCTTGGCTTTTTCTGGGACTTCCTCTTGTGTCCTGGCCAATGGTTTTCCTGGAGGATCTCTTCACCTGGACACTGAGACATCTTTTTTGGAAACAAACAAACAAACAAGCAAGAAAAGCAATGTGTTGTAAGTTGGTTTGTTTTCTGCTAGTTCTTTCAAATATGTAATGTTTTCTTGGTTCTTTGCCTCTAAAGGTGCTTTCAAAACCTGAAAATAGCTCTATCTTTACGTTCCTTTGGTAATTTTTGAAACTGTAGATCATGCAATGAATATTTACTGCAATTTCTCCTTTCTTCTTTGGTGATATAGTAATTTATTTTTTTTTCTAATTGCAGGCTTCTCCAGGCCTCTGACTGCTTCAGAAGAAGGCAGCCTCTCTCTTGTCTAAGAATCTGTGGCATTCTATAGTTTTAATGAACTCCTCTTTCAGAACTTCTTTATTTCATTCTCATATTTATGTGTCTGTGTTTTCTTCCCAGTCACTTACTCCCAACTTTGAGGGAGCATTTTGCCAGGTGATTGGCCCATTCTTCAGGGTGCCCATGAATTCTGTGAAGGGCTAAGCCATATTGGCAAATAAAAAAAAACAACAAAAAAATATGCAGTACTCTCCTGTTCCTAGATCCTAATCAGCTATGCATTTCCTTTATCCATCTACAGGCTTCACTTACTCATTCTTGACAACAATTTTTGTTATATTAATATGTAATCACATGTAATTTAAAAAAAAATGATCTCTATTTACAACCTCCAGAGACCTCCAGTGTAAGTCATTCCTTTGGATTCTGATCTGCTCCATGTACAAGTGCCTTTGCTTTGGAGCAAGTGCCCTGCTATGTTTGTGTGGGAAAGGATGTCTCATCCAAAGAGATTGCTGGTAGTAGTACTTAACAATATCCATGTCAGTATTGATTTGTTTGGTACTGCTAAGAACAGTCATCAGGACTGATGTGCTAGATGTAACTACTTAACTCTGGGATAGGGAAAATTGTTCCATACCCATAATGTGAGATGTGTTATGAATTGCCCATAGTTCTTCACTGTTAATCATGAAATCATCAGGACTTGGGTTAATGGCTTTATCTTTCAAGAGCAAATTGCAATACACATACAAATATAACAGCAAAGAGGCCGGGGCCTTTAGTTCAGAAAATAACATATGAAAATCAGGTTGACTGTTCAAATAGAATGAGGACAGATAATGCCTGAAGCTAATGTTACGTTACATAGCACGTCAATAAATTGAGTGCTAACGTATCTGAAGGACAATAAAGTGGAGAAGGGTATAAAATATGCATATGCAAGCAGCTCCTCCTCTCTTTTGTAGAACCATGAGTGAAGAGCACCACCAAGATCAGAGAAAAGCTTACTTTCACACAGAGGCCTGGCTATGTTGTTTTGGAGAAAATAAAACATTAAGTTTTCAATGGATCTGATGAAAACATCTTTGAACGGCCATGAATGGACATGTGTTGCACTTCTGATGTTACCAGAACTCCATGCTTGTGCATGGAGCTTGTTGTCCCCTCACAAGCAAGCTCAACCTTCAAGATGTGCAGGAGTGGTAGGAAGACTGTGCATAAGGAAGTGGGCATTAATGTTTTAGGAGGTTTGGTCCAAGGCATTCTACAGTCTCCTTTGAGTGTCTTGAAATAAGCTAAACTATTAGATGAGCTAAAATTAGAACTCATCCTCCTTTTCCACAGAGGTGAGGTTTTCTTTGATTTAGCAAGCAAGATTCATGCATACTCTGGTGTTCGCTGCATTTCTAATTGTTGTGATATTTCCAGGCACGATGGAAAACAGAAACAGCAGTAATCACATTAAAAATCTAGTCTGTAAATTGAATACAATCTAGTCTAGTCAAGATGTGTGACATCATGTGGTGCTCAGGGGCATGGTGATGTCTATAGTCATACCCTAGGCCAACTCTTGGTGTTTGTCATGGGTCTTTCTTTGTTTGAATGGATCAACGTTATTCACAGCCCTGAAAGGTCAGGAGCTTGTGTCATTCCCATATAGCATCTCGTTGTACTGATATTGCTTACAGATACAGAGCAGTGATATTTAAAGCCAACAATACTACTTTCTCTTCCATCAGTTTGATGGGAGCAAGATCTAAGAGTTAGAAGTTGTTTCCTTCTAATATATTGTGTCAAGCAAGTGGCCAGTCCAAGGATCCACCGAAGAAATTCTCTATGTGGGATCCGTCATGTGTATTTTGGCAGGCAGTATGCACAGAATATTAGTAATTAGTGCCTCCTGATGCAAAATGCAAAGGCCCCACCCTGAATGAAGTAATTCACATATATTTCCTCTTCGTGCATCTTATTTTCCTTGATGGGGAAAAAACGATCCTGACTTACGGGCATCTAAGTGTAAAGATAAAAAGAAATTCCTCCATGGAGTGGAAAATGTCACTCTCAAAACTGAACATTTTTTTCCTTCTTTTTTCTCTGCACTTACTACTCAAAGCTGAAAGACTCTCTTTGAATTGTCCAACGTGTTTCAAGGAGCTCTTCTTGCTCCCATCTGGGGAAATGACTTATTCATCATGTTGGGCCTCAGCATAAATTAGATTTTTCCTTCCAGTTAACTGACTAGATCGACAGAACGTGTAGAGCTATTCCAGCCTTGTGAGCATTTTCAGCAGTAGCACTTCAGACTCTTATTTTGTCCAATTTCTCATCTGTCAGTTTATTAACATCAGTCAAGTGATTCTTTTTACAGTCCCAGAGAGTGTTGTTCTCACTAAAGAATCTTTGCTATGAGTGAATACCAAAGTGTTCCTGCTGCAATGTAATTGTCAGGAACTGCTTTATATTATGTATGAGAGGGAAGATATTTTGCTTCGGAAGTACATTATCTCAAAGGAACTTGCATAAAACTTGCTTTATGATATGAGTCTTGCTATTTTGGAGACCCTGTTTGTGCACCACCCGATCAGATGATATCGTCAGAAAAATTCTGGGTAGCAACACCCGGGGTTTAAATAAGATTAACATGCATGACTGGAAGGCCTATTTTTGGTTGCCTAACCTGAGATTATTTTAGAAAAAAAAAAAAAAAGCATTTTTCCCATGGGCAGATGAACTGCACTTCTCAAGAAGAAGGCATCTGAAACTCCTCATGACGGAAGAGTTTGTCCGTACACGTGGGTGGTTGGACCAAAGTGTTATCTCCAGGGGCAGCAGCTGAGGAATTTTCTTCCTCCATTACACAGTGGTGCAGACAAGAAATTCAGACAGGAATGTGCTGGCTTTCAGGACAATTACAATTCTATTTGTTCACCCAGGTTTTTACTCTAGGTGTGGTTTGGGCACACTGACTGAATTAATGATGCACTGTTGTTCAGTGAGCATGAGAACTTTAGATTAAAGGTTTCAGAAGACTAATAGTGAAACTTCGGGATAGTTTATAAAGACTAGCTCTGCAATTCTAGGCAGACTATGGTTTTAAAATCATTGAAACTACCAGGAGGTCTCTTCCGTACCAACATGTCCTGGAAATTTGCAGTGCACTATTTGTACAGTTGGAAGTTCAGTCGATGTATCTGTAGCATTTCATTATCATGAAGAGAGCTCTATATGAGCCATGTTATGGTCCACTGGCTGTGGGCTGCAGTCATCCAGCTCCCATGTTTTATATTCAATGTTAGTGAGGAAAATCCTTTTGTTTGACCACTGTTCACCTGCAGAAGTGGATGCCTGAACTAAGGCAATGTCAGAGGGATCAGAAAACCACTTGAACACTCTCCTCTATGAGCTGTATTTTCTATTTGTAACTGTGAATTCGCTCTATGAAGAATTAAATATCGGCACCAATTCTCATTTCCAGGAGCAGCAACTTACTGACATCTCAGTTCCTGCACTCTTTCACTGTCAGAAGAATTTGACAGCTTTTAGGTACTTAAATCATTCAGGCCAACCTTGTAACTGGAGAGAGCTCCTTGTCTGATCTGTACATTACTTGCCTTCTTTACCCTTGGTACTGGGTCATTATTAGACTGAGGAATAACACAGTGCCTGGAGCTGTATGGCAAAGAAGAATCCATATAGGAAAGGGACAGAAAATAAGAGTTTTGTTTATGAAAAATAAAAAGTCCAGAAACTATTAACAATTGTTTGTATATACATGTATTTACCATAACTGATCTTTCTGGAAATATTTTCTGGACACACAGAAGTTCCTTCCAGGATAGGCTTGTGGTTTAGGATGTTCACCAGGCGTGTGGGAGGTCAAATTCCAGTTCCTGCTTTAAATGAGGCTCAGCTGTTACTTGAACCTGATGTGTCTCGGATTTTGCAAATGCCATAAGCACTGGGTTATTCTGGAGTGATTAATTCCTTCCACACCCAACCAAAGAAACCATTCTCAATCTCAGAAATCATTTTTGACAAGGAAACATTTTTCTTTTCTGAAGAATCCCAGTTGCTTCTAATCAACAGCCAAAAACTGGACAGGCCAAGGAAATACCGTTACCTTTGACAGAGAGGACAAACAGATGTGGACAGAGCAGAGGTGGAAGTTGGACTCTAGATGCTCAACCAGTTGCTCAAACACAAGGTAACCATTCTTGTAGGGTAATGGTAGACTTGAAATTATAATGGTGATTCAGATCATTCATGAGATTCTTAAACACCCTCCTGACTGATGATATGCAATGAGTTTGGCTTTGGTAGAAGTCTTATATTTTCCTTCCTGTGTTGGCTCCTCAACCAACAGAGCATTGCTTGTAACCCAGCTGGTCTGTTGCGGCTGCAGGTTGTTGGGTACAGTTATCTGTGAGCTCCAGAACTGATAAGATAACGGTAATAAAAAGATGCAGATTAGGAATATGCATTGTTCCTGTCCCTTTCTTGCTTCAAGGGTGCTTTTCTTGCAGTACTTCTGTGCAGGGAAGCAAAATGGAATGGGTCATCTCTTTCCTCACTTTGGAGCAGGGGTATATTGGTTGCTGGGCTCCTGCCCCAGGCAGCAAGAAGCAAGAAAGGCTCAGTTACAGCAGACTCCAAAGACAATGCTCCTTGGCACTGTCTTGACCTTTGACCTGGTGTCACCTCTTTTCATTGTGCAGAGCTTTCCTTGCCCTTTCCAGGTTGTCAGACACTGCCAGAAAGCACCATCCCCATGGCTGCCAACCAATTCTTCCAGATGCTTACTGGTACTGAGAGGCAGATCATGAACTGATTTGGCACTGACAGGTTACCCAAACACCCTCTTTGTCTGAAGTCCCAGTTATCCTGGCAGGGTGCACAGAGATGCCTCCTCCAAGGCAGATGCTGTGTGTCTCTGATTAATTCATTTGGGCAGGTGCCATGGGCAAGTGAGAGCTCCAGCACTTCTGGTCACCGTGTCACCCTCTCCAGCCAGCCTGTCTAGCACGAGAGAGGAACATGCAATTTAGAAGAAGCAATCTTCAGCCAGCAATCAGCTGTTAGCTGTCACAATCATAGAACCATAGAATATCCTGAGTTGGAAGGGACCTACAGGGCTCTCTGAGTCCAACCCCTGGCTCCACAAAGCACCACACAAACCCAAACTCTATGGCTGAGAGCGGTGTCCAGTAAAGGGGCAAGTCCTGCTGTGGTGCAAGTAGCACTGTGAGCCAGAAGAGTGCACACTGCTGTCAGTGAGAACTGTTTTCTCCTGCTGCAGGGTATGGCAGGCTGCCTTGTGCATGGGGAGAAGAGGAGCTCAAGCAACCAGCTATCCTTACAGCTGAAGATTTGTACTTGCAGATAAGAGTCCTTTCAATAGACCAATGGGGCTTTCCAGGTAAATGGAAGGAAATTGGAGTGGATGGCACAAATATGCTAAGTCCTGTTTTCTCTGCTGAGGTTAAAACCCAGAGTTCATGCACCAGAGTACATCTGGACAACCTATATTCTTGAGTACCACAATTTAGGTACTGTAGGAAGTAAGGGACAAGCTTCTTGAAGATCTGCTAATGCTTTCTAAGAAATTCTGGAAAATTGGGAGGGGGACCAGTGTTGTTTGGAACACAGAGAGCTGTGGTGCTCCATCCCTGGAGGTGTCCAAGGCCATGGATAAGGTCATGGGCAACCTGATCTGATGGGGGACAACCAACCCATGACAACCTGCCTATGACAACCCATATTCAAGGTTCCTTTAAACCTAAGCCATTCTGATTCTGTGATTGTCAGAGGTTGCATGATCAGCAGGAGATGAAGAGCCCCAGTGTACCAGAGAACTAGGTTAGGTCACTGCAGAGTCCCACGTCTACAGGGTTTAAAACAGAAAATAAAAACACCATTAAAAATAAGGAACCAGTGGACTCCCAGGGGTTATGTGGTGGAAGAGGAAATGGAATAGACAGCACATCTGTGCCAGACTGAAATCCAACCTGTTGAAATAAACGAGTTAATTGGTGTTACAGATGCCATGAAGGAGTCCCCAGGCCACAAGGGAATTGCTGTTATCCTACCACCAGAGGAAGCCCATGAGCTCTCTTCACTTTTTCCTTTAAAACATACTTTAAATAGAAAATCTTTCCGTTAGAGAAAAACATTTATTGTAAAATGTCAGATTTGACTCATTTACCTCAATATGGAATGTTTGGTAATTTATTTATTTTTTTAATATGTATTTTTATTGAAAAGAAGGAACTTAGACTTCACTCTAGAAGAATTTTTATACTAAAACAGACTTTCAAATAGCTGATTTTGTCATATTCCATATGTTCTCCATATTGTACTTTCTGTTATACACAAGGAACAAAAAATATTCAACTTTTCCCTCCAGTGATTCTCAGCATCCACCTAAAATCTGTTGCTTTGACTCAATTCACCAAAGAACACAGAGTGGTGTCCCAGGGCCAAAAGACCAAAATGTACATCAAAGGGAGTAGAAAAGTCCCATCATTAATTATATAAGACTGCAAAGGCTAAATGGCATTCATAGGAAGAACCTCTATAAGCTGTTTTCCATTCCCACGGGAAGGATAAGAAGTTGGTGTGGGATAAAGAAAGGACTGCTCCAGACATCTTCCTGGAATGAAATCTCCCTCTCTTGAGAACAAAGATAATATGTGGTTTCTTTGGATTTAAGTCATTTTTCTGTCTGTGTGAGAAATTGTTGACTGTTTCCTTTGAGCCCAGAAGAATCCCAAGGCCTGACCTCAAAGGCAGAGGTAGGCAGCTGAAGTCATCTAGAACCCCAGCAAACCTTCTCCGTCACTCCAGAGGAAAAGGCAGCACCAACCAGGGTCAGCTACCCTTGGGGAAGGCTACCTTCATGTTCACTGTGATGTTCACTGTGACCAAGACAGCTTGCAGTGGATCTAAATGTGACCACATCAGCTTGCTCAGTCCGCTGTGGATGCAGACCCTGAAGACATGTCATTCCTTATTAGCTTTTAGTATCTATAGGTCAGAGGAGACAAATCACCCTATGCACAGAGCAAACAGCAGACAGACCAGATGCGCTCCCGCAGGCTTGTATTGCTGGTATGAGGAACCCCACTGGCATTTGACATACCCCAGGCCATGTTCACACTGAGCAGGGGTCCTGGGGCCACAACCCAGAGCTTGCTGCTACAACCAGGGATGGAGCACCAATCCATGGTGGTTTCTGCAAAGGGACTATTCCAGGTTGGTTCCAGTCGGGAGTCAGCAGGCTGAGCTCATGGCCTCTGCTGAGTTCAAGTAGAAACAGAAGGCTCCCCAACACATGCTGAGGCATTTTTATCTGCATGCTGTCATAGAATCATAAAATCATTAAGGTCAGAAAAGACCACTAAGTTCATCAAGTCCAACCATCAAACTGCCCCCACTGTGCTCACTAACCATGCCCTTCAGTGTCACTGTCACCTGTGGGGAACTCCCTTTCATGTTCTTTTGCATACTGGACATCCCTGAAATGTTTTATTCCACTTTCAGTGACAAGACATTGCTTTTTTGTAATCTCTGAATACTTCTGAGGTCTGGATTGTGTTGGTTTTGGATTGATATCCCCAGAGAAGAGTTTTGTGTGCAAGCTGGTGGGACCCAAGCTCACACAATCATAATGGAACCCAATGTGTAAACCAGTCAGGCTTGACACACTGGTCATCACTGGGAAAGACACTGGTCAAAGACCAGCTGTGGCAAATGATTTCCACTTAGCCACAGGAGAGGTGAGAAGTGAGCCATCATCCCACATGGAACTGGATACAGGAAGGAGAACTGCCCTTTGTGATAAGAGGATTAACACACAGCACCCACTCATGGAGGCAGGAACACTGACAGCTGAGCAGGATATTTAAAACTATTTGAAATTTTTCAGCAAAGTATTTTTTTCTCTCTGTAGTCTTGAATATTTGGTGGGAAAGAAAGAAAGAAAGAAAGAAAGAAAGAAAGAAAGAAAGAAAGAAAGAAAGAAAGAAAGAAAGAAAGAAAGAAAGAAAGAAAGAAAGAAAGAAAGAAAGAAAGAAAGAAAGAAAGAAAGAAAGAAAGAAAGAAAGAAAGAAAGAAAGAAAAGTGAATATTTCATTCTTGTATCTTTTGCCAAAAATTGTGAAGTTCTTGCTTTGTTTCCTGGAAATTTGGGAAAGAAAAAAAATACCACAACATTCTTTGCTTCCTCAAATGCTGCTCTCATCCTTCAGGTCAACAACTTGCCTTTACAATCCTCTCACACTGTGTCCTGCCTTGTCCTACATCTCTCTCAAACCAAAGACTAGTCTGCCTACATTTCCTTCCACCCCAACCTCTAAATATCTTCTAAGAGTGTGGGTCCCACTGGGATTGGTTTCTTCATTTGGGGACTCCTCCGTGATGTCTTTCTAATGTCTTCTGGAAGGGGGGCACACAGTGGACCTGCCCTTAGCACAAGGCTAACCCATGGGGACTTCGTATTACTCAGCTTCTTGGTTAATGTTTTCTGATTGGTTTCTCCACCTGTAGCACGAAATATGTCATCTTAGTTGTGGTCTCATCTAACTACACTTTTGTTTGTCTTACTTTCTCTAAATCTCTTTAAGCTGTTGGCTGATTTATATTCCGTACACTTAGAGCTTACAAGAAAGGCCAGGTCTTGCCAACCCTGCAGTTAGTTCCTCTCATGTGCTGCATTGTAAATAATTACAATCAAGAAAAATGTATTTTGAGAACTGAATAGTGTAGCAGCTAGCCCATAGCATATAGACCAGAAATTGGTGCAGCAGTACCAATTAACAGGGTGAGAGTTTATGGCTGGTCCACATCACCAAAGATGCAAAGCTACAAGGATATTTGGAAAACTCTTGACATCATTCCCTCTTTGCTAGTCTTTGCTTTGGTGCTGGGCACCAGAACTCACTGGTCAATCTCTACTTGGGTGAGGGGAAAAAACATGTTTAATCGCACATTTAATTGCAAACACTGTACCCACCAGTGGAATTAGCCATCTTCTGGGGTGATGGTATTCCAGAAAACGTAAAATAACTGTAAGGAATGCTTCCAGTTTGGAGTTACAAGGGGAATATAAACATGCAGTACATACTCACTAAATGAATTGTCTAAAAAGTGACTTGATTACAGACTATAATTAGCCAGAGGAAAAGAAGATTTGTGATGACAGCAGACAGACAAAACCAACAGCAACTGGAATCTGAGGCAGAGTTAATGAATCACTGAAGCAGATTCAGATCATGGTGGATTCTCCATCACTTGAAGATTTTGAGTAAAGATTGAGCAACTTTCTGCATCGTCATGAAGGTTGTGAACTCAAATCAGCTGGTGACATTCTGGATGCTTTTTATCTCAGGAGGAGAGATAAGACCATTTAATGTCTTCTGACCTCATAGCTAATGAATGCCTGGAGTCAAGTTCTGGCTAGAAAACTGTCTTCCACTCCAAACCTCCAAACCAAAACATGCTATCACTTCTTGAGGTCTGAACTCTCAGCCTGGACCAGCAGCCTGTCCTGGAAGCTCCCAGACAAAGGGAAACACTGGAAGCCACGAGGATACTGACACCACAGCTCTGTGCTTCACAGAGAACTGGACTGCCTCACAAGAAGCCACGAGGATACTGACACCACAGCTCTGTGCTTCACAGAGAACTGGACTGCCTCACAAGAACACAATCCTTTTGCATTATTGCCATCATATGGATCATGAAGCTCGCAGATTTGGCTTCTTGGATGCTGCTTTGCACCAGACTCTGCTGGTGTACTTGGAGGGAAACAACCTCCCCCAGAAGGTGTGTGTGAGATCTGAGCCTCGATGCTGACTGTCCCAAAGTGCACATCTCCCTGCAGTGACAGCAGAGCGAGCTGGGATCGATTCATTCCTCTTAAGTCATCTCATTCTGAGATATCTCAAAGCAAGTGAGATGAGTTCCAAATTCTGAGTGACCACAGTTAATATCCCATGCCCAAATTTAGACAATTGCAATTAGTTCTCACTTTGCCCAAATACCTAATGTCACTAGCATTGAGGGATTGCAAAGCTTAATGTGAACCCCTAAAACTTGTGTCCTGTTAATCTCTGTGTGCTTTTCACCTGTAGGAATCCAACCTTACACTTCACAAGACAATGGAAAAAGAGAAAACCTCTTATATTTTTGGGCTATTTGGGAAATCCTCTATGAATATTCCAGCAAGTCAGCCCCTAACCATGCAAAAGGAGTGACAGATTCAGGTTCACATTGGATATTTCTCCCTGTTTCCTCTTCCTTTGAAGCACTCTTTCTCTTCTCAGAGCTGAGAAGTCTTATGGGAATGGCAGACACCTTCAGACTACTTCTGTTATCATCCTTTTCCTGTCCCATAGGAGCCACTTCTTACCCTTCTTGCTCTGAAAAAGCAAAAAAGCAGAAGAATAAAGAAACAGTTCTGCCAGCGCTGATTTGCTCCCAGCTTATCCCCGTCCCTGGGGACTCACTCTCACATGCTGCCCTGAACAGATCAGAATCTTCATCTCCACTGAGAATCAAACTGTGGTCTTTCATTTTTTCTCCTAAGATGAACAGCTGACTACACCTCCATGGGAAAGTTGCCTCCAAATCCCACTGATATGATGGAGCATCAAATCTGCAGAGGTGTGTTCTCACGTTCTTATGCATTTTAACATCTGCTTGTAGCTGTCCTTAAATGAAGAAGAGATGGTTCAGCCTCAGTTAGTGCGACCTCATACAACTATTTCCAGATCCAGATTTTCGATCTTTGAAACAAAATTAAGGCAGAATGCTGAAGAATTGCAGCCAATAATGGATGGAGGGCAGGAGGAAAGGCATTTCCAAGGGGGCTGTTCACTCTCACATATGGAAGCTGTGACTTTGACAAAGTCTGTTTATGTCTCTATATGGATCAGGAGCAGTGAGATAGATGCCAGAAGCTGCTGTAGGTACTCCAGTGTCCAAATATGTACTCCTCACCCTTGACTCTGAGTTTTCCTATCCCACAGTGGTACCAGCCACCCCCTCTATCACACCAGCTCCTAGAGGGTCCAAGAAACCTAAGTTGGGGCTCCATATTGCTCTTCATCTTTCCATGAGAAAATTGCTGAGAACATGACAACAGGAGCCTCCTTGTACCAAGGTTTAAGAACCTCCACACCCTTGAATGTGCAATGTTCCATTACATGAAATTGCATCTATATCAGCTTTGTCACTGGGAGAGATTTAGAGACTGAAGGATGTGTTTGCCTGAAAGCATAAAATTGTATTAATAGATCAAAGTTACAGAACTATAAAACAATAAAACACTGTTATGATTGCATTTCCTTAACGACTCTGGTATCTCAGCCAATCTTCAAGAGTAGTTGAAGTCACTGCTACTTCTTTCTTGGTTAGCAAGCCCTGGAGAGCTCCTTCATATTGATGTTTCCTGCTGTTAGAATCATAGAATCATTAACATGGGAAAAGATCACCAAGACCATCAAGTCCAACCATCCACCCATCACCTCTGAACCATGCCCCTCAGTGCCACATCTTATAGAAAAGGTGGCAGTGTTAATCAGATGGAGCAGTCACTCTGGATATTGTGTATCTCAAGAAGAAAAACACGCTTCTTGCTTTCTCCCTTCTTCAACACCCCCCACTCCACGCTCTGCACACCCTGTGATACTGTGGGAGCAGGCAAACTTTTCTGGTTTGTGCTTTGGTGAATGTACTATCAGCTTCACACTTCTGTCTTTCTATGCCCTGTCTCCTTACAGTAACTTTAGAAAGGATGCATTTGTTGCTGTGGCACAGGAATGTCTGCAGAAATTTGCACCTGAACCTGCAGATGGGCTCTGAAACTGGGTTGGCTCCCCAGTATCTTGAAAACAGGGTCAGTCAGACACTTCAGCACCTGTCAAGAGAGAAATCCCACTTCTGCTTGGCACTTTGCAGGAGGAGATGTCAGGTGTTCAGCACTCACCAACTTGGCTATCCCTGCATAGCACAATCTCCCCTTGGGAGTGCCTGGCACAGCACTGAGCACGGTGGCGTGGTGATTGCTCACCTGGCAGCCTCGAGAAGAATCCTTCTGAAGTTCCTCCTGCTGTTGTCTGGTTTGTCCCAGCACCAAGTCCAAATGGGATGGTTAATGACACACACAAGGCAGGGTTGGTGCTGGGTTCTGCTTGGCACGTCCAGATTCATTAGGGCAAAGTTTGCCCACATAGCACCATGTCTCCCAGAACCAATCCTCTGCAAATGTTCACCTTGTACAGTATTTGCTCTCCATCTCTGCTCAGCCCTTTTAATGTCTTGTTATCTCAAGGTGAGGCACTCCGGCAGCACCCTTGTTAATGCCTGTGCAGAACTGCAGTGATCTGATAGACAGATAAGTATGAAATAAAACACATTCCCATTTCAGCAGGCAACTGTGTGCCAAGCTTACACACACTGTAGGTCAGGCCAAGCAAAGTAGGCCACTGCTGCAAGAACGAGTACAGCCACAAGTTATCTCTTGATACTGGGATATTTATCTAGTGATAGCCAAAGCAATGGAGCTGGTTGGTAGTCTAGAAGTACATGGTGGTACCCTACCCGCTTCTTGGCTTTGCCAGTCATCTCAGTTCCTACCAACCTGAGACTTCCCCCTTCATAAGACATTCCATGCTGAGAGCTTCCCTACCTCTTCCAGTCATAGTCTCTTTCCAGAAGAGGCTGCTCAGGTTGCTTTTTGGGGAAGGTAATGCTTGAACCCCCACATTCCCTCTGACTGTACAGTGGGTACATGTTAGAATCTTTGAGTGCCTCTGACCTTCCTCCTCTACAGTCTTGGTGACAAACAGGCACAGATCAGCAAGACATTTACTCACTGCTGGGAGGAAGACACAGAGTAGGGCATGTTCTTTTATATTTGTACCAGAATTTACACCAGATTTCACATTTACATCCAAATTTGTAACAGAAGAATTTCAATAGTTCTGAATGGAGCATAAATGAAAACATCTCTGTGAGAACACCAGAAAAACATGGGAGCAAGGGTTAGAAGAATGGCATTTATTGATAAATAAAGGCATGAGCAATGCAAACAAACTGGTAAACACCCAGGAATGTGCCATTTGCATAAGCACCACAGCACTGCTGAGTCACCAGGCGAAGGCTGTCGGGATGATAACTGGAGGGTGGCAATAAGGTGCAGCACATCACATCACACGTGCTGTTCTTCTGCCTGTAATCCCAATGGAAGATACCTGTAACTGTAAACACACTGAAAAGAGGAAATACCAACAGAGGACGGAAGTCTGGCTAAGGTTTAGGGAGGGCTAAGTATGCGAGATTACATAGTTATAGCTCTTAGCTGCCAAAAGACCTAGCTGAAACTCAGTTTGCTTTTATTAACCAAGCAGAACCAGAGGCACCAAAGAATTGACAGCCAATAGCCCTTGTCCTCTATACGTCACACAGATGACCCTGGCCAGACCTTTGGACTCTTATCATGGAGCTGGTGAGTGGAGGTAAGAGCGGGAGTGTTCCTGTTTAAAACAGAGATCTCCATCTTCTTTTTCTAAGCACTGGATTTCATAATGTGAACTTCCTGCAAGGGGGAAGAGTCTCACTGAAGCAAAAGGGCCATTAGCCATTAAATAAACTTACCTGGAACACTCTGGGATGTGAACTAGTACAAAGCTGCTTGTTGATAATTGTTTCTGTGTGCACTGTCATCTGCAGCCAGTGACTCCTCGTGCTACAGAGCTCCATTCTGATGGACTCATAGAATCATAGAATGGCTTGGGTTGGAAGGGAACCCAAGGATCATCGAATTCCAGCCACCCTACCACAGGCAGGGCCACCAACCTCCAGATCTGGTACTAGACAAGATTGCCCAGGGCTCCATCCAACCTGGTCTTGAACACCTCCAAGGGTGGGGCATCCACTGCCTTTCACTTGTCTCACAGCTGGGTCCTAAAGAATGGGACTGCAATAGGCATCCTATGTGAAGAAGGTTGGGTGTACGGTGGTGCCACTCATTGCTGGAAACTGTTGTAGGACAGTATCTAGATGAGAGATGAAAATCTTCTAATGTCAGGCACTTTTCCCAGTGGTCCAAATCTCAGTCCCTTTCAGTAAGTTTATTCTTTGGAACAGAGCAGTGTCAACTCAATCTTCCCTCAGAGACCTAGGAAAGCTGGATGTCTACTAGGCGCACTGGGCAGGAGACACCTCCTCCAGCAAGGCTGTTGTTCAAACGTGGACACTGGAGGGCAGGGAGAAACAGAGAGGAAAGGCAGCACTGGGCAGACTCATGGGAAGCCAACAATTATTCAGATATTGGAAGAATAATAGCTTCTTATATTCTTAAGAGTATAAGAAGTAATATTCTTCTTATATTCTTATAAGTATTCAGTAATTCAGTTATTGGAATAGAATGTAATTCAGTTATTGGAATAGAATGCAATTCAGTTATTGGAAGAGAGTGTCTCTTGGTCTAAAAGTGCTGCCATTCTCACCCACCCTCCTACTTTAGAGACAGCACCTCTCATCTTCATCAGGAATTCCAACTGGAACCACTTTGCACAGTTGTAAATGACTTTACTCTTCCACACTCATCCCTCCCCAGGACTCCATTTATTACTTTGCAAAGCCTGGGCTCACTGTTCAAAACACATTTCATTCCTTTTCCTTCCTTATTGAGCATGAGGCGAAGCGATTCATCTGTGGCTAACACACAGGAGCATACAGCCCATAGTAGGCAGGCAGCATCTGCACTGCATGAACAGAGTGATTTCATGGTGCCTGGGGATTGTGCAAGTGTGATTGAGTTACCACGGCTTAACAAGACTCAGTGCATGCACTGAGCTGTGAAAAGTGTTCATGTATGCTCTTAGCCCACAGCAAATCTGAGGCGATGTGACTTCGCTTAACCCACCATGAAAGAAGTTGCATTCCTTGCATTTGCCACAGACTAGAAGCATATCCACAGACACCTACTATCATCCGTTGTCATGCTCTAATTTGTTTAGAGACTGAAATGCAATCAGTCCTACTGGTTCTGGATAGTTCTGGCCTTTGATTTCACTACTGGAAGTAAATCTCAAGTATGCAAGGAACTAGCGGAAAGTAAATTTTAACCCTAAAACCACTGGGAACTGTGCAAGGTTTGAAAAGCTCAGTTAGCTGAGACAGGGACTTGTAGTGATGGTGATTAAGAGGAGCTGGAACCAACTTTGATGTCTTTCTGCATCTTCCTGCCCAAATCTGTGTTTCCACAGAGGCAACTTCTGCCTTTGGAGGTTGGGGATGGTGGGGACTGAACCAGCTGCTTCTTTCAGTGTGAATATTTGTTGGACTGGGTGATCTTGGAGGTCTTTTTCAATCTTGGTGATCCTATGATTCTGTAACTGGGCACACAGAGAGAATTGTTAGGGGAAGAGCTTCCAGCCTCCCATCATCTTAAAAGGACCTGTTCTCATAGAATCATACGATGGTTTAGGTTGGAAGGGACCTTAAAGATCATCCAGTTCCAACACCCAACAGTCAGGTTGTGCCCAGTGTTCGCAGAAGATCATCTGGAAGGAGAATTAAACCTCAGATCTGCATCAAACTCACACTATTTCCACCATGCAGAGAAGTTGGCCAGAGCCTCAAGGTGCACGTGTTCACACTGAGCAGTGGTTTGGGGATCTTCAGTGATGACCATGGTATTTCTGCCTGGAAGCTGAGGAGTGTCAGTCCCTGCTGTGGCTCACATTAGATAGAGGCAGAAGCTGAACACTTTGGTGTCCTTGTGGGTAAGCAGCTTTCAGAAGAATCACTGTACATTGTGGATATGCAGACTTCAGGTAGAGCTACAGTAGGGTGCAAGTTTGGGTCAGCTTGAGACATACAAGTGTATTTCAGATAACAACAAATATCACAAGTGTCCAGAAGGTACAGTTATAGAAAAAATCATGGATGGAGGTGGGGTGTAATGAATATGATGGAGGTGGTGGCTGAAAGTCTTTTACAGGGGCAGAGTTCAAGACCTATGGAGCAGCTCTACCTGCAAAGGAAGTGAGATATAAATTGACAGCAGCATCCACTGAATGAAAGGAAAAGAAGCAATGAGAACAGCTGCCTATGCAGCATGTCATTGTGCTCCCCAAGGATAACAAGCTTAAGAGATATAATCAGATACATCAGATCATGCTTATCTAGAGGATGTTCTTGTCAAACAGCCTCTGCTCTGTATTCCCCTGGTGTATCAGGAAGAAGTGAAATGAGACCTACATAGTCTGCTCGAGGATGGCTGGGACAAGTCGTCTGGATGTTTCCAGATAGAATTGTGCAGTGACATCATGGAGACCTGAGAGCTACATGTGTAGCATAAGAGTTAGTGATGTCTGAAGTCCCCATGCTGTCGGCAGAGAGAAACAAGAGCAACGAAGGCATGACACATCCTGCAGCAGAGGCCCAAATTAGGTCAGGTGGGTTAAGGCTTGAAAGTGCCAGTTTCTCTTCTCTGAGTGCAATGTCCATGGAGGCTGAAGTAGACACAGATGTCTGTGGTATTGATGTCTGAAGACAGAGGAGACAAGTTCCAGCCTTGTAGAGCCACTCCTTCTCCACGCAGCATATATCTGAACAATTTCTCAAGAGAGAAATAGCACGTTCATCTCTGTTTTCTGCCTAACTCCCATGAGAATCAGGAACCTCCTTACCACAATTGGCTTGACAGAGGCAGACAGAGCAGCTGAAGTAGAGAATGAACCTGGAAACCTGTCATTCATCTCCTCAAGCAAACAACCTCTGCCTTACCCGTTCATCCCAACAACAGTCCCAGCACAAGGGTCACTGCTCAGATACCAAGCATAAAGACTCCAGACGATGGATGTAACACTCTGCAGGGAATTTGTTGCTGTTGTACCAAGAGCCACGCCGCTTGGACAGATGAATGTACTGAAAATGTAACTCTTGGGCCATTATAGGAAGAGCTCTAGACGTAGCTATGCAGAAATTCCCAGATCTATTCAATCTCTCCAGTCAACTGCGACACTACAGTGGTTTCTGTAATTCTGGATTTGCACCAAAGAACATTGCTAGGCTATGAAGTCAGAGCAGTCCAATAGCAATTAATACAGGAACAAAGTATTTAGCTCCAGTTCTGGCACAGAATATGCAGATTCTAGCTTAATTTTTGCGGGGTTCAAGCAGAGTTTCTCCCTCCACGGGAGCAGCAGGTCTCTCAGTTACCCATGTACCCTATGGATTGACTGATTTTCACCATGTGGTAGCGCCAGAATTGGTTGAGGGTAGGAAAAGATTGTTCCTTGGGAACAAGATCATCCCATTCCTTGCATTACATCTTGAAAATCTATTTCTGAAGTGTGGGAGTACTGCCACACTGTCCTCGTCACAGGACTTCTGCTCCAGGTGCAGGGAAACTCTTATCCCCCCACTGCACCACCACACCAGCCCTGCTGCTAGGGAATGTGCTGAGAGCCACAAGCAGGTTCAGGATGTGCTCCAAATGCCATAAAACAGAGGCAGTCATTCCCAATGCTTGCCCAGAAAGTTGCCCTCTGTGCATGTTGGGAGGGTGCTGTGGGGACTGCACAGTGCAGCGGATGGAGTGGGGAGTGGCAAAGCTTTGTCAGAGCTCTCAGTATTTGGGTCTCTGCAGGTTGGAGCAAGAAAGCAGGAGGTCTCCTTTGTGTTCTTCCTTTCCATGTGAGTTTGCCTGGCAGCGGTGTCTATCAAGCCTGACTTCATTTTATAGCTCCATTTAAACTTCTCCAGCCTTACAGGCTGTCAGTGCATCCTCATGAGGTATCTCAGATGGATTTCAAACATCTGCTCATTAAAGCACTGTCTGTGTGTGTCTGAATCTCAGAGGCAAGCTGCCTGCTTTGCTTCGGGTGCCGTACTTCAGGCTGTGTCTCTGAGCTACAGATTGCTCGTTAGTCTGTCTGGTCCAGCACCTTGTGTCTGGCATGGCCAGGGTCATAGCAAGATGCCGTGATCTTTAATGAGCAGTAGTCACACAGAAAGGGATTTTCTGCATTAAATCTGCACTGATCAGCTCCTTCCTAGAGCAGAAGGTGATATTGCATGAGGCAGTCACCTTTGCAGTAATCACTGTGGATATTTCCCAGGCTGCAGCCCCGCAGTTGCCTGACCCTTTGAAATGAGCCATGGCTCAGAGATCAGCAGCTGAAGGAACTGATCTCACATTGCATGGAACCTGATATTCTCTTCTCCAGCTCTCTTATTTCTCATTTTTGCCTAAGCTTTCTCATCTATCTCCCCCATCTCCTCTTCCTGTTAGGCTGATTTCATTAGATGTCTGACATCATTCCCACTGCTTCCTCTCACCATCAATGTCTGAGCACTTTGCACACAACTGACAATGTCTTCACTGCCTCTACTTCAATGTGTTGTCCACAAAACTCAGTATACAACTGCATCCCCGTATCAGTGTGCATGCCCTGCTCTGCTGGACTCACAGAAGTCATGTTATTCTATCTCTAAAGCATCAGCAGCATGACAGACCAACAATATTTAATTTCTCCTCACATTTCTTCATAAAACTTTTTTCTTCTTCCATTCTCCTTCCTTTCCTCTATTTACTGTCTAACCTGTAGTTACTTCAATTCTTGTACTTTCCAAACCATTTACCTCATTGCAGACCTTGCTCATCTCTGATGCCCTCCTCTGCTTATTTCTCAGTCCTGTCTCATGGCACTGCAGTAGGCAGACCCTAAAGCAACAGCAACACAGACACTTTGCAAATGATGCACTCAGAGTGGTGCTGTTGCGATCACTTCATCTTCTAACCACATTTCTTAGTTTTACCACCCTTGACTTCTCTATTAGGGACAACCAAGTCCATACTAGGGGTAACCTGAATTGCTCTGAGCACAGAACAAAGGTTTGGCAGGAAAGATCTGCACTGAAAGGAGTTTTTGACCAGCTCCCTTGTTCATGCATTAGTCTGAAATTCAGTTCAGAAGAAGGCTTTTGCTTTCACCCTAGAATTGTGCAGGAATGAAATCTCACAGCAGTTGATGTCCCTTGAGTCAGGAATAACACTGAAATATGTCCAGTTCAATCCATACACTTCAGTGGGAACTGAAGATAAATGAAGGACATTTCATCTCCCCACAGCACATCGACCTTCACTTGGTAATGATCTGCAGTGCCCAAACTGTTGCTCACTACCCTGCCCAACAGAACTATCTCCCCTGTTCATCCCAGGTAGATCAGAGACCTGAGCACTGTGGTGTCCGTGGGACAGGACATCAGGTTATTAAAGTCCATTAGAGAGCATGCAAGCTTTCAAACTCAGTACAGAAAAGAAACCTTGAGGCATCCTACACAACTGCAGCTGAGTCTGGACTCAGTACCATGACTCAGTACTACTGGACTGCAGTACCATGATCATGTTTTTCCCATATCATCACAAGCGTGTTTTTTGTTTTTTTTTTCCCCCAATAGAAGCTAGGTTTGTTTGTTTGTTTGTTTGTTTGTTTGTTTGTTTGTTTGTTTATTAGATACTGTTTCTTGCTTTTTTACTGGTTCATTTTTTTTTCAGGATTTTTCAGGTAATAGCATTTTTTTTTTTCATTTTTATTTTCAAATAGACTTTCCAGCACACATGGGTAGGGCTGGAGCAGGCTGGTGAAAGCCTTTGGATACATTTCTCTCCCACAAAAACATCTGAGCAAGCAATGGGAGAACCAAGTCGACATGAGGACAAGTGCTGCTTCTTGTAGATCTGGAGAACAGCCCTATTGGAAGGCTCATTAAGATGCCATGTGTTCAACAGAGTTCTTACTCTTTCTGTTGCTTCTTCTACTTGCCTGGGAAGCTGAAACTTTTCCAAAGGGATGTTCCTTTTGAATTTCCCTTGATAGAAGCTGAAGAGGTACCAGATGTCTCCTCCCCCTTCCAGACATGAAAAGGTCTACCTCAGTTAACTTACCCCCTCTCCCTACATAAAGTCCCTTTAGTCTCTTGTGTGCAGTGATCCCCAGACCTAGACTGACCCCTCCAAGTCTCCCACCCTTAGAAGTAAACTGTTAATTATAATTACCTTTTAGAATACACCCAGCACTGAGTCCTGCCTCTGCCAAGGGCACCCTAATTAAGCCGTTTCTCTGCTGTGCACAGTTCACTCCCTTTTGGCACGCAATGCATGACTAAAGTTAATTTGCTGCTTTTCCAAACTGCCATGAGAACTAGAGCTTCCAGGAAAAATAGCAAATAAAGCACAAACCCTATTCCCAAAATCCTAAAGAAGACAAATGATGAAAAGGAGTCAATATCACAAGGGATAACCTTCTGTTTCTTCCAGCAGCTGATCTCTTCCTCAGTAGCTTTGTCAGTGTCTTCAGCCCTGTTGGACTACAAGTCCATGCTGATCCAAGGTAGTACTGGAACTGCTTGGCCAGTATTGAAAACTGTGAGTGGGACCTGGTGGCCCTGTGGTAACAGGGGGCCATACAAGCATGCAAAACAGGCTGTGTACAGCTGAACCTGGAGCAAGCCTGGATGCAAGCCCTACCCTAGCTCCACAGGTACCTACATCTGAACTCCTGAATCATCAAACCAAGCAACACAACACTCAGCACAGATGATGAGGAACCCTACATCCCTCCAACAATTAGCTAACAATGACAAGAAAATGTTTCTAGAATGACTTTCAAGGTCTCTCACAATTAAGTTACTGAGATCGTGTTCTGGATTGAGATGGTTTATCAGTACAGAGCTACTGAATCAGCCACAGATAGCCTGTGCAGGGCAAGGAAAGACAAATAAGTTTGGAGCCAGATCTCCCACTGTTATCAAAAGGCAAAGCACTTTTCCTGCTCCACCACTTCGTGCTGCCATTTCAGATGTGCAGCCTGGTCCTGGCTCCCAGTGGAGCCTTGAGGCAGAATTGTCAGACAGGCAGAGTAACCTCTGCTGGAATTTGGGATGTCATTAATTTGGTACCCTTACATAAAAATATAGCCAGGGGTCTTCAGAGACTGTAACCCGTCACAGCCTCTTTCCAAATCCAAAATACACTGACTTAGCTCTGACTCATGGAGCAACATGCCAGGACACAACATCTCACCCTGCAGCATCACAGCTTCCCTTGGTGGTCTCCCACGTCGTCCTGGCTGGCTCCAAGAGCTGACACACAGCTCATTACCATGGCACAGCCTTTCCCATTCATGTCTGTGGGGCTGTTCGGTGCTGCTCTCCCCTATGGCCATGGAACCTCCCTCAAATATACATGAGCAGCACTTCGCCACAGTCAGACCTGTGCAGCAGTCCTGGCAAGAGGAGCAAAGCCATCAGCCTTGCCATGTATGGATTTGCCATCACTGGCTTTTGTTGCACACCTGATTATTTGGGGTGTTGGGCTGAAGATGGGGAAACATGTTAAGTTCTGCAAAACTGGCCACTGTTTGGAGTTGCTTAAAGTATGAGAAGGAGGAAATCCTACAAAAGACAGAAGGGCAAGGTGCAAGGCAGGCACAGGTTATTACATGATTTCTAAGTGATAAACTGCATTTACCTCCCATTTTTTTTCTGCACTTTGTCCTTCAGGCCTTCTCCTCCAAGGCAAGGTTCTATTCAAAGTCCCGTAACAGTTTCACTCAGTTTAAGCTTTGTATCAAAAATAATTTTCCTCTTCTTCCTGAAGACATTATTGCTTAGGGTGAATGACAACTGTGGCCCTGTTCAGAGGTAAAAACAGGACCCGAAGAGGGAGATGTGGCACTTCACTGACAAAGAGCCTGTTGTTTCTCTTGTGACTTTTTCTCAAGTGTCAAAATCAGCTGAGCTACTTGAAGCCACAAAGGTGGCAGAAGAAGGAAAACACTTGATTTCGCATAGGAAACTTTCTGATTTCTGGGGTATTTTCCTGTTAGGGAAGAATTATTGCTGCTCACCACTTTTGAAACATCTTAAAGATAGAGCAGTCCATCCCTGAGGCCGTGTGTGCTGACACCACTGACACTGGGGCACTTGACCTACTGTGAGGCCACATCAAGCTACCTATACTTCATGTGAGTGTGCATGGGTTTCTGAGCTCCACTGCTTCATTGGTGCAGACAGAGGAGCAGTCAGTGCCATCAGCCCCAGCAGATAAGGAGCGTTTCCTGGAGAATCAATACAGAGCTGCTCACCTCCAGATGAGCTGTGAAACCAGCACACCACCACGATTCACATATGTTCACTAAAGATGCTGCATTTCCCAAGAGCAGAGACAGCACAAAACTAGATAATTATTTTCCCAGTTTCAAACATCCTATTCTAAGCTAGTCCAGCAACCACAACATTTCCTTTTCTCAACCTGTTTCACAATCCTGTTGCAAGCTGTTACCACCTGTTGTCCTCTCCCAAGAGATCTTGCTTCCAGCTATTCAAAAATGAGGTGTGTAGTGGCCTTAACAAGGGTGGTTTGGTGTTTAATTTGCAAAAGTCTTTGCGGTGATTGGATGTAGTAACTGTCTAGGAAAAGAAAAAAACACAAAGATTTTCCTAGAATACTATCCTTACAATAAGAGGACCATGAGGGCAGACTTCTGAACATTACCAGTGATAACCAGAAAGTTAAGTCCAATTATGAAATTCCCTAAGGTACTGAGCCAAATTCCTGTTGACCTTCAGAAAGATGAAGCTCCCTGGTGTAGGTACTTCAAGATACCCACGTGTCTCAAACTCTTCTGAGAATCTGGAACACAGACCCTTAATGATTCTGGCAAATGAGATATTGGTGCCTTTATTACTCATCTTTGAAAATGTTACTCTTCTGTTTT
Organism: Odontophorus gujanensis; assembly: GCA_013399175.1. Taxonomy (NCBI): domain Eukaryota; kingdom Metazoa; phylum Chordata; class Aves; order Galliformes; family Odontophoridae; genus Odontophorus; species Odontophorus gujanensis. Next base: position 125,751 of record VXAB01012528.1, read on the forward strand.
TAGGATCCCTTAAGGAATTCTACATTGTTAGGAATTATGACGTGTAGCAAACCTTCCACGTTCCCAGCTTGCTATCCAGTACTGCTGTCTTAGGAGCTGATGTCATCTTGTCCATCACCTCTGGTCCGCCTCCAGTTCAATGGGCACAGAAGAGTTAAAAGGGTTTAAGGGTTTAACTGTGACAAATTATGGAGATTTAGCAGCGGCAGAAAATAATTTTATTAATTATGCTGTCAAACAGATTTTATTATTCATATGGGGGGAAATGAGAACAATGCAAAGAGCATTTGTGTGCTCCAAATAAGGGCACTGGTTCTTGGCCTTGGCAGTGCTCGTGTCCCTCCTGCAGCCTCTGTCTACCAACATGGAAAAGCAACTAACGTAGCAGCAAGGGGTTCAAGGCAGCATGCAGGGCTCTGGTGCTGAATCAAAGCCCTCATGCTCATTTCCCTTTCCCCTCATCACGGGTGGAATTCGGAACCGTTGGTGATTAACCCTGGGTTAAGCCAAAAACAGGAGCAAGAAAAACAAGGGCAGCCCGGGAGAAGAGCTGGCGCTCATCCTCCCCTTGTGTTTATTTGGTGCTGCCTGATTTCCTGCTCTCTCTGAAGTGCATCTGTAAGTCAGGATGCTGGAGGACCAGCAGGAGCTGGAGTATGTTGAAGGGAGGACCAGTACCTGCAATGAATCATAGCAATTAGAGCTGGCATTTGTTCTTGATGAACTGAGCATTTGACCACAAGCATTATTTTTTTAGGTGGATGAATTCCTAATTTTTCTAGAAATACATCTAGGATTTACTCTTAATTCAGAAGATGTGAGGAAGAGGAGGTACACACATGTGCATACACAGAGAGGTGGGTACAGGACACAGGATAGAATCATAGAATCATTAAGATTGGAAAAGATCACTAATATCATCAAGCCCATACCTAACCCTTCCCACCATGCCCACCAAACCATGCCCCTCAGTGCCACATCTCCATATTTATTGAACACCTTCAGGGAGAGAGACTCCACCACTCCCTGAGCAAAAAAAAATGATTGTGTTCTCGCACCTGCTCTCTGTGAAGCAAACAATTCTTGAGATTCCTTCCAAAGGTCCTGATCACAATTCCAGTCCCTCTAGGGAAGACACAAACATTAGCTAAGACAACTTTGCCCACTGCAAAGCCCTGCCAGGCCCTGGCAAGAACACACAGGGGGTCCTGTGACACTCCAAAAAAGCTGTGGACAGTCTGGAGGTGGTTAACAGGGTGCAACAAAGGAGGGAGATGTCTCAAAGAGATAAAATAATTAGAAATATAATATAGTTGGGGATGGCAATGGAAAGAAAACTAAGGGAAAATTTCCATGGGCGAAGAAGGGACAGTGACACAAGCTGTTCTGCCTTGGGCTGTCTCCATTGCTCAAGGAATCAGTAATGTTACAGTTGATGATAGTGAAAAAGGAAAGTTAATCTTTATAATAAATGGGGTGAAGGGAGGGGGTGACATGTATGTGCAGACAAAGCTATCCAATGTCTGAGAGAAATCTTCCTTTGAAAGCCAAGACACAAAAAGGAAGGATCCCACATCTGTTCTAAAAGCAAGACAGATGCAGGAGAAATAAAGGATTTTGTCCAAAGTCATTCACACAGTCTGAGGAAGAAAAAAAACCTGAAAGCAGACAACGTGGGTAAATGAAGAGCTACCTTTGAATGTAATGACCTTAAAGACTGAACACACTGTGCATGTTCTGGACGTTTTTTAATTTACTGCCTCTCTTTATGAATATTTTGCAAATAGTAGTGGCTACTTAATAAAAGGTATTAAAATGAGCAAAGAAAACTGCTAAAGAGAATGGAATTGTCTGCATCGAATGAGGCAGGCACTGGGAGTGCCCATACCTGCTTGCATCTCCTCAGGACCTTTGTGTGTGCTTCAGAAGGACCTGAACAAGGCCTGAAAATGTTCAGCAGATGACAAAACTGGGAAGTTACAAGACTCTTGTGACAAAGGTGGGCATTTGTGACTTGTTTCCTGGTTTTAATCCTGAAGAGAGAAATGGTTATATCATCTGCTTCAAAATCTCATGTGGTAAACTGCCCTGCGGCGTCTCAGCAAGGTAATTAATTTCAGGAGGAATTACCCAACCCTTAATTTTTTCTGAGCAATTATCAGCTCAGGTACCAGCCAGGAATCGAAACGTTCTTTGCTCCGATGATGGCTGGGTACAAGTAGCTGCAGACTCCTCTGCGATGCTGCAATTTACCAGGAAGTCTCCTGCGGTATCTGTCTCGAGATGCCTTCACCTGACGAGCGTGCCCAGATAGCAATCACAACCTCTCCCATGTATTTAAACGGGCAGTTTTGATGAGTGCTGCGAGTTTTGCTCCCTCTCAGCTCACCGTTTGGGAAATAGTGCAAAGGGCTTGGGCTGCAGCCCTCCTCCTCACCAGGCACAGCTGGCCAAAGCAAGGTGGAGGTGGAGAAGGGGACTTCTGGAATCTACAGCAGAGCTCGTTTCTCTGTGCAGCCGCTGCTGACAGTTGTGACAGTGTTCTGTGTCTCAGTTTCCCCTCCCATACACCCATGAACTATTGTTCTTTGCAACACTGTTCCCTTAATCCTCAGGTTGTTCCTACCACTCAGTGTTAGAGAACTGAATTGCAGGCAGATGTCTATTTAGATTCCTTGTCTGAAGTGGGGTAGTGAAATCTTTGTTCTTCACAGGGTGACTTCAGACCACCACTGAGTGAGTAGTAAAGAGCTCTGTATTATCCCCATAGATTAGGTTGGATATCATGAAGAATTTCTTCTCAAAAAGAATAGTGATGTGTTGGCACAGGTTGCCCAGGGAGGTTGTAGAGTCACCATCCATGGAGGTGCTCTGGAACTGTGGAGGTGTGGCACTGAGGGGCATAGTAATGATGGGTCAACTGTCGGATTTGATGACTGTAGAGGTCATTTCCAACCTTAATGATCTGTCATGGTTTTATGATTTTTGGCATTGGTATTCCACATCATAACATCATGTAGTGCATTTAGAGTTAAAGAGTTAATGCTCCAGCTCCATGGATCATTGATAGTTCCAGGTATATCTGTCTCAGAAGAGAGGAAGAACTACATTCCCCAGAGGACTCTGCAATGTTTTGTATTTTTATGTGTTTCCACTCAGAGGGAAAGATAAAAACTGTCTGCAGTCACGGAACACTCTCTTTCCTTTGGGATGGACTCAGCAGTGGGTGCTCGCTGCCGTCTCGCCTTCAGCGTTAGCGTAAGGCCTTCGGTTTATCGGACACTCTCTCTTGCTCATTTTATTTGATTTATTAGCTTTAATTCCAATTATATTGCATTATATTGTGTTATTTTGCTTTCCGATATCTTATTTAGTAAGTTAGCCTTCCTCCTCAGATTGCTGCTGCTGTTTTGTTTCTAGGTCCATCTCCCTTTTCCCATTCCCCCTTTCCCTTTCCTGGGGTGTGGGTCTGTGTGTCCCCTGCACCAATCGTCACGGAACGCGGCCAAACCTGCCCGTACTCCGTTGACATTGTCATTTGATTCTGTGATTCTATGCTCAACTCCTCAGTCCTCCTAACCAGACAAGAAGGAGGCTGGGCACTCAACATTCAGCACTGGTGTCCTCTCTCCTTGCTCAGCTCCAGCTCTTTCCGTTCCTACCTCTGTTACCCCAACCCCAGCCCCTGTGCATTCAGGCCCTTTTTACCCCACTCCAGACTGAGGATGCTCCTTGGATGCTGCTGGCCATGGCCCTTCTCACCTCACCTGATGGGGTTGTGCCCTGCACAGCCAAGCACCAGCTTTCCCTGTACCTGGTCTTACCTGGTACTCCTGTTTGCCATTGACACCTCTCAGCAGCCGCTCACCAGATGGCTTTATATTAAAACACCAACAAATAAAATGTGATTAAACTGTTGGTTCTCCAGGGTAGGGTCACAACTCCAGTTGGGTTTTAAGGTGTTGTGTTTGATTATAATGCCCTATAAAGGACATGCTGTGATAAGGGACAGTGTTTGTGAGACTAGATAAAGGCGATAAACATTTCCATGTAATCATATTAGGCACTCCCCACCATCCTTTGTTTGCTCTGCTAGAACCATGTCTGGCCCCCAAGCCCAGGGTGAAAGGTCACCAAAAACTAGGGTAATTCACCGTAGTCATTTCTGAGTCTGTAAGGAGGAGGGGAAGATGGAGCTCCACTGCCCTGCTGCGTGAGCAGGGACAGCAGACACCAAAGAGAACCCAGTGGTGATATAGGGTTTGTTAAATATTGACAATGAGATTGCAATGGAAGGATGGAAGTAGGCGGGTGGTAGAGGAGGGAGGAGGATTATGTACTGAATGCCATGGCAGGCAGGTACAAGGAGGCAGGCAGCATGTGGGCAAAGAGGGCAGGAAGAAAAGCTCCACACTGGGGTGCAGAAAGGAGTTTGTCCTGGATGCAGCTGAACATTCACTCAGCCATACTGCAAGAACTGCTCAGAACTGCAGCAAACAGCTCGTACATCTCAGGAACAAAGAATGGTCTGCAACTGCAAGGTTGGATATGAGGAAAAAATTATTCTCTGAAACAGTGGGCATGCATTGGCACAGACGGCCTGGGGAGGTGGTGGAATCACAATCAAGAGCTGATGAGATGTGGCACTGAGGGACGTGGTCAGCAGGCATGGTGGGGATGGGATGGAGTTGGGCTAGACAATCTTAGAAGTCTTTTCCGACTGTCTGAGACTTTTGTTTTGCATGCTGCTTAGCAAAGCTAGTGACCTCTTGTCTACAGACACAAAATCAATATATTCATTCTAGACATGGAACTTTTCTTCTGTTTGCCTCCAGTCTCTCCAGTTAGAGGTTCTCCAACAGTTGCACACTGAGAGCTGTTTCTACACTGCCCGCCAGGTCACACAACACCTCTCAATGACCCTTCCAGGATGTTTACAAGGCAGCAAATGCCCAGTTGTTTCCTCAGTGGCTCCCAGCAGATCTACGTGACAGTGATGCGGATGGAAAACAAGCTGCAGTCTGCCAGGTTGGGAGAAGAGATTTTTGGTTTTCTCAGCTCCTCACCAAGCAGGGCAGTGTGGAGGCTGCCTGTAGATGTGATGTGAGCAATGGGAAGAAAGAAGAGAAATAGTAGTCATATAAATATCACTTGGAGACACAGAGGAGTTAATGCATGTATTCACTGGAGTTAACACGTGCATCAGGTCAAGCAGCTAGATTTGGGGCTTATCTGCATATGCTTGTTTCTGGGACTGACATGAAGTCAGTGGGGCTGTGTGATGCTCTGCTACAAAACCAACTCCTGGCAGCTCTTAGCATTGCATGGCCTGTCTCAGGACACCAGAAGCCTTGTCATGAGCTCAGTAATTCTGGGGGCTAGCCTGATCCCAAACTGTAAGGCCAGATACTTTTGTATGTGAATGCCAAACTTGTCAAGATGCCTTCTTGGAATCTGAGGGCAGGTTGAGCTTCTCCTGCAGATACAAAGTGTGCTATCACCAGCTGCCAGTGACAAGACTGACTTCTGCAAAAAGCAACACAGGCCTTGTTTGCTTTCCTTGGCTCTCATTCAGAGATGATGGAAAGATGATGGAGAAGCTTGAAACAAAGCCCACTGAAGAAGAGGTTATGCTGGAGAAGGCATTCGGTTTATTGCCAGCGATTCCAGGTGTCCCTGTGCTCTCAGCATACCCTGTGCTGTCTGTTTGGAAGAAAACTTTTCCAACCCTTCCTGGTGCTACAAGACAGACCCCTCACTTCTGCAGTTTGGATGAGCACTTCTGCAAAAAATGGTCTGGTGAAAATCATCCTGGGATTCAATTCTGCCTGAACATGATGGCTGCATCCATCGTACCTGCCCTGGAGATAGACAGAGTGTTTGTCTATATGTGACCTGATATCTTGCTCCCAGAGAGCAGATGGAGATCCAGGTAGCACTGAATGATGTGCAGTTGACATGAAGCTTGCATACAGTTTCATTGCAAGTCAGCATCTACACATATATGATGGCACTGTGATGCAGACAGCACACTGAGGTGCAGAGTCCTGTTTCACACTGAGTTTCAGTCACCTTTCACAGAGGCAACAAGAAGCCTGTTCTAAGGCTATGAATTTACACAGCAATTACAATTTCAATGGCAGCTCCACCAAATGCAATGTCTGAGCTCCTTGCATTTACCACTGGCAAGTAAGGGAGGGCTCATGGGATTTCTACTGTATGCAGCCAAGGCATAGCATATCAAGGGGAACCTCTGCAGTCTGTTTGGTCTCTGTGTGGCTCTTTGAGCCCTTGCTGGGATGCTGTGCATCTTCTTGATGAATTTACATCTCTACTTCCACCAGCAGTGCACAATTCTGCAGAAACTTGCACAGAGATGCTGCCCATCATAATTGGGTGGACCCAGCACATGGCGTTGTCATTACCAGCAGCAAGCCATAAGCTTCTTACCAAGTCTATAAAGCCTCAGGACCAGTCAGGAATATTTTCTCTCTGCTTTTTTGAACTCTTTGAACCTTTATTTCACCAAGATTTGCTGTGATAGTGATTTAAGTAATTAACCTGATGTCCTCATCTACTGTGTTTTAATTGTATGTGTTAGGTCGGCAGCTGATACATAAATGTTAAGAGTTAGTGTGTGAATGCATGAAAATGTTCCCAGGTGGATCCTACGGAGATCAAAGAACAGAGCAGCATCATGAACATTTCCAAAGGGGACTGTAGAGGCTGACAGCAATGTGTTATCCTCTCCACTGTCTGAAGTAGCAACTCTCAGGTCCAGGGGAGCGATGAAAGGGGATGCAATACTCTGAAAGGAAAGTATAGAAACTAAGAAAGGTGTGTGCCGCAGTTTTAATTGCATTATTGGTATTAATCAAGTATTAGGTACTTTTCCTGTAAATAAGTACCCAAACTGTGCCATTATTCCTCCTATTTCCACAATAGTTAGACCTACACTCATGATGACTGGACAGCAGATCATTTTCCTCTGTCCAGACACGAGAACGCAAAAGCTGTCGAGCTTTATGGCATGGAAGTGAACTGAAGCATGTTTAAAGGACTTGACATCTGTTTATGCCAGCTTGAAAACACTGGAAGTTGTTCACACTCTATTTTCTCTCTTAATAGGAAAATTGCTTCCCTGCTAAACGTGAGTAACATAGAACAAACGTCCTCATGTTTATGCAGCACTGAACTAATGTAATGGTAAGAATGTTCAATTACTCAGGGCTAAATCTTTACTTCAATGCTAAGTGGGGCCAGGCCCCCACTATCACTTCGTGCCTCCATTTGGCAGCACTTCTTAAGCACTAAAGCAAAATAGTGCTGGATGTTTGGCGCAGGATTTTTGTTTTGCTTTGTTTTTGCTTTTCTCTATTATTTTTTTTAACAAGAGCTTTTTCAGGTCCAACAGAGCTTTTGCAAAAGTTGCTTCTTGCTTTTGCAGAGATTAAAAAACTGCCTGGAAGGGGTTGAGAACTAAATTTTCAATCAAGGAAAGCTGAAGCTGAGAGAATTGGGGAGGGGGAGGGGGAGGGGAGGGAAGAAAAGGATGATTTGCCCTATTTCTAGCCCAGCGCTGCCAAATTCCTGGGGTGTTATGTAATTAGCATGCTCTCCGAGTGTTTAATCATGACAGCACGTGCTTTCTTGCCATACCTCGGGCAGTATTGCAAGTTTTTATTCATTTGTAACATATTTTGAATCAGTGATATACACGTTTTGATGAGAAACGTGAGGGAATGGAAGGGGAGAGAAAGTTTGGGATTTCGTCGCCGTTGTTTTTTCCAGGTGAGATTTTTTTTTTCCCCTCCCTAAAACCCTTCACACTTTGCACACTGCTTTGTTTGGTTACAGCACAGGTGCTCTGTGGCTTTGCTGCTGGCTAAACCTGTGGTTTGTGGTGTGCTGTGCTTCGTAGGATGCATGTTTCTGGGGGTTGTTTTGGATACGAAGAGTGCTCCTGAGATATCATCCCTGCCTCAAGATCTCACTGATAATTTTATAGAGGGTACAGCTTATCCCTTCTTTGAGTCATCTGCACTTAAAAATTATATGCAAACTATTTCCTCTGTGCCCTTCCCAAGTTTCCTGGTAATGTGCATTTATCAGCTCCCTGATGCAGTGAGGTTCCGTATGACAATTAATGTGAATAAAAGAGATAAGCGTTACCCAGGAATATGAAGTAACCCGAGTGAATTTCTCAGTGTTCATATCTCGAGACTTTGCACTGCAGGTTTTGAAATTCCCCTCACCAAGGTTACTTTCACGCTGTTTAATAAGCCCTTATCTTGTACACTATATTAAGGCTGCAAACCTTAATCCAGTGAGATTAGGTCTGGGGGGATTTCTGCAGCATTTCAGTACCCCAGGGACAGAACATTCAGGACCAAACCATGAGACATAATGAAGTGATGAAAACAGAACCGTGGTGCAGAGCAGACTGAACCCACTTGACTGTAGTTATCCCACCCCCTGCAGCCTGGAGTCCAGCTGGAGGCAGTGCCCTGCTTGGGGGGATGAGCACCAGCCCCTGTTTCTCACGTCCCTGAACTTCTAGGCAGGGGTTGTAGGAGCAAAGTTGCTGCCAGTGTAAGAGTGGAGCAAGTCTGAGACCACATCATGAGGCTGAATGTGTACAAGTCTATGGGGATAGACAACATGCATCCCAGAGTGTCCTGAGGGAACTGGCTGATGGGGTCACCAACTGCTCTTCATCATATTGAGAAGTCGTGGCTGTCAGGTGAAGCCCTCAGTGACTAGAAAAGGGGAAACATCATTCCCATTCTTAAGAAAGGGAGAAAAGAAGACCACAGGCTGGTAAGCCTCACCACTGTGCTTGGGATATCATGGAACAGATCCTCCTGGAAGAGATGTTAAGGCATATGAGGACAAGGAGGCAATCTGAGCCAGCCAGCACAGCTTCACCAAGGGCAGAGTGTGCCTGACCCATCTGGTGGCCTTCTGTGATGGAGTGATGGCAATGGTGGACTAAGTGAAGGCAACCGATGTCATTTACCTGGACTTGTGCAAGGCTTGACATGGTCCCACATCACATCCTTCTCTCAAAATTGCAGAGATACAGATTTGTAGGTTGGACTATTCGGTGGATAAGGGATTGGTTGGATGGTCACAGCCAGAGGGTTGTGGTCAATGGCTCTATGTGCAGGAGGAGGTGGTGACAAGTGGTGTCCCACAGGGATCCATCCTGGGACCAATGCTCTTCAGTATCTTTTTCAGAGACATAGATGATGGGATTGAGTGAGCCCTCAACAGTTTGCTGATGGCACCAAGCTGAGCAGTGCGGTTGACATAGTAGGATGAAAGGATGGCATCCAGAGGGACCTGGACAGTATTGAGAAATGGGCCCACAAGAACCTAATGAAGTTCAGCAAGGCCCAGAAGGCCAACAGCATCCTGGATTGCATCAACAGAGGGGTGGCAGTGGGCAGGGAGGAGATTGTCTCCCACCTCTCTGCCCTTGTGAGCCCCCTGTGCAATTAGCAGTGGTTTAAATAAGGACATATATATATCACAGTTTTGATTCAGGAAACACTGAGAGCCTTCCTAGGACTTTCACTGGAAGATTTATTTGAAAAGAGAGACATTTCTGTCTTTTATCCAGGCTGAGATGTGAGCAGTCCACATGCACTGAGCTCTGGGGATGGGATTGTTGACCATAGAAAGCACAGCTGAAGAACAGAAATCAGCCCCATGCTGGGATCACTTCCCTGGAACTGGGTGAATCCAGGTGGTATTTCCATCCTGACTCCAGGAAGGAGGTGGACCCTCTGTCCTCCCAGTCACCAAAACACCTGGCTGCAAACCTGCTCCACATTCACAGGAGGATGTCAGAAGACTGATCTGTCCTGAAGCTAGAAAAGCTTTTGCTGTGACGACTGCATTTTCTGGGTGAAAAACTCAGCAGCTACACAAAGCCTCACTTGAAAGCTTCCAGTGTGGTTTTTCTCCCTTCAGCTCCTCTCTTTTCTGATTCCTATTCTTGCAGACGTTCTTTCCAGGTGATTTTGGTGCTCCTGGTGGTGATAGGATTGAATCAAATCTATGTACAAAACCATTGCTTGTGCAGAAGTTGTATGCATGGGTTAAGTTTCCAAAATCTGTTCATAACTAGGATTTCATTAACATTCCCAATTAATGGAACACTTTAAGACCTTCCAAAAGTTCCACACAAGCTACATAAGCACTGTTTACTGCTCGCTCTGCAAAGGTCATCCAAGGTTGCAGTAAGCAGCAGGTGAAGAGTAGAAAACAGTGCATCTTACTGAAATTGAGGTGAGGGAAAGGCTTTGTAATGTTCAGAGAATTTTTGAAGTATGCAAGGGCAGAGCTAAATTCACATCTGGGCTCAGCTCCTGATTTGATTGTTGGCATGAGGAGCTGGTATGTAACTCATGCCTGGGTGATGCTGATGGTCACACTCCTAGAAATAAATGCTTCCTCTCTCTTCAGACAATGAAGGCTGGGTTTCTCATTTGCACTACACTAAAAGCACCTAGCACAGCTGGCTTTAAATCTAATGAGACCTTAACAAACTACGAGTAATAAATCTTAATGAGAGCAAACCAGCGCAGCCCGGCAGGCCAGGCAGGCACACGGCCACTGGAGCATTTCCTTTCCTGGGCAAGTGCATTTCTCCCCAGAAGCGAGATGGAAGCCCTTCACACCCGGATATCTCACAGCTTCCTGCCCAGCTCTGCAGCCAGCACAAGGGGCAGCTCCTTCAACAACCCCCACCACCCCCCTGAGCAATTCCTGAAAGCCCCACAGTTATCGGAGAGCAGGAGGGGCTGGAAATACAACCTCCTTTGTTTAGTCTCAGTGAATGTGTGGCAGGAAAGCACCGCCATCCTGTTTTTGAGGTGCAAGCACGCAAATAAGAATGGAGGAAAAATACAGTGGGCTCTCTAATGGGCTGTGATTAATCCTCATTGTGTCCCACGTTGAAGAGGGGATAGAAGTGCTGCTCACCCACCCGCATCCCAGCCCAGGCAGAACTCATTGAGCTGAGAATATGGAACAGAATAGATGTATGCTGCTCCATATGCTGCTGTATGTATTGGAGACAGCAGGGTGTAACACATGTCCTGGGGTGGGTGCACCCCCCAAGCCCAGTGACCATATGGACATGGGCACGTGGAGATGCAGTGGAGCTGTCAGCAGTGCTGTGTGGGAGGGATGGGGAAGCTCCTTTTGCATGCTGCCTTGTCCCACCACTACCTTCTTGCCAACTCAGCCCAGGAACCAGCTGGCTTGCCCAGTTCTCTCCACCCTCATCATTAAATATTGCCCAGGCTGGTGGGGTTAATGCTGCTGGCTTGTGCAGAACTGAGCCATGCATACACCTGCCCATACAATCAGCCAGCATACCCAGCCTGTGTGCAAGCCTGCAGAAGCTGCAATGCACTTAGGCCTATCCTAGTGTAGAAACTGGTGGAGAAAGGGCTGATGCTGTGCTCCTTCCTGCCTGGCTATAACAGGGCAACACGCATCCCCTTAAGGCAAGCCAGCACCTTGAGTCATGCCTCAAAATCTCTGGGTATGCCATAAATCCAAGGGAGATGCTTCCTTGCATTGCATGTGTCTGTGGCCCTTTTCTGCTGCAAAGCCCCACACTTCCATTGCAGACTGAGCCATCCCTGTGGTGTCCCTGTGGTGCCCTGCCATAGAGCTGCTGAGTGGGATTAGAAGAGCCCTTCAACCCCATTCTCAGCCAGATACGCTGAATACCTTCAGGCTGTCCCTGGAGTGTGACATACTAATGCAATAACAGCACTTGGAAGGTCTCCAGATCCTACCAATCAAGTTCACAACTTGCAAGTCCCACACGTTGCACACCTGTGAGACAGGAAACTGCCTTCCTGCTCTGCAGGCACAGCGAATGGCCTCAGAAGTCTCAAAGAAGGAATGGAAACCATATTCCCCGCTCCTCCAGCTCAGCTGTGGAAATGGGGCCATAGCACACTCCCATGAGCTGAATACTTGAAACAGGATAAAGGATTATGCCTCAGAACAACCTCACTGGCCATAGAGTGGTGACAGATAACTCTGTGCCTGTAAGTCTTTAAGACCCACAGTGGGTCAGCCATGAACTCTTTTCCTCACCACTGGGGGATGGCCGAGTGACATTCCAAGGCTGCACTGTTTGTAAAGGTCAGGTGACGTCATTATAATGGTCCTCTCTGACCTCGTAATCTACAAACCCTCATAATTTGTAATCAGGATACAAATTATTTGCCTTCTGAGTTGAGGAAGGAAGTCCTCTCCATCACCTACCTGCTCCAAAACATCCGCTATTTCACAACTGGCTGTGTGCAGAGTGCAGGATTTTCATATGCACTGAAGGTTGCAGTTCAGCAGGGGCCACCAGCTCCTTTTTCCAGGATGGAATCTGGTCTGGCAGATCCTACCATCATCTTTGTGCGCAATGGTGTTCTGTTTGGGGAGAAAATACACCTTCTACAGATTATTAGGAGCTGAATGATGCTTGTTCTCCCTTTAATTTTGGATTTTGGTTTCATTTTTGGAACCCAAAATCCAGCAGAACACCCTATTTTTCAAAACGTTGTCACAAACACATCTCCTGTGGAGACAAAAGCAAGTTTAGAACTAATGTGGAGCAACCCTAACGGGGAGCTCCATCCCCCCTGCCATGGGCTGATTGCTCCACACCAGACCAGTCTGCCCAGGGCTCCATCCAACCTGGTTTTTGGTACCTCCAGGGATGTTCCCTATGCAATGTGTAGGCTCACACGTTCACCAGCACCACAGCAGCCCTCAGCTTTGATCAAGCAGTGGAAGGGCTCTCCATGGTGATCAGCCTTGTTGGAGCGTTGTCACCTGTCCTTTGTTAGAGCAAATACACATGGGTGAGCCTTGTCCATCCCCTGAGATGTACACTTATATTTATTTGCACTGTGCATTCCCTATACTACCTGGTAAAGCAGAAGTAACAGTGCTAACCCTGTGTTCCTTCTGCCTGTTGAGAAATGTAAGAAAATCAGTGGGACTGCAGAACAGTTAGTAATTGCAATTTCATTTCCAAGCTCTGTAAAAGAGACAGGACCATAGAGGTTACAGAAGTGTACACAGAGGGCAGGAACATGGCTGGTGGTTAAAAGAGGCTTTGCAGGACCCACTGTGCCTGCAGAGATCTCCATCTGAGCTGGGTCTCATCACTTCAGTGAGAGAGGCATCCCCAGAGGATGTCATTTCAAGGTCACATCTGGGGTAGGGGGGCTGAATTGTACAGCCACAGTATTGCCTATATTTGTCTAAGATGAGTGCTCTGGACCAGACCCTTAGCCATGAGCTGGCTCCAGTGATGTGACCTCAGTGAATTGTACCTCGAGAGATTAAATTCACCATTTCCTCACTCTTGAGTGCACGTGCTGTACTGAGGAAATCCACTTCAACAACCTTGACTCCAAGCTCTTTGTGCAGAGTATAAATAAGTCTGGGACCTTGAGAGAACATGAGGAGAGAATTGGGAGTATTAGTCAGCAGTGCTCCTGGGGGCACTCAGAGCAAGGATGCAGACAGTGTCTCCTCTGGAGAGCATAGCAAATGCACTGTACAAAATATTTGTGCAGAGCAGGAAAAGCACTGCATTCTTTGGATGACAATGGCATTGTGTCACTGTCTGTGACCACAGCCATGACTCAGGCTGTTGCTGGGGAGCGAGAGGAGGCTGAGCAGGCAGTGCTCGCTGCCAGCCATGGCTTGTGCTGCTCACTGTACTGCGTGGTTTGAAATTCCAAAGAAAACACAAGGCTATTGTTTTATTTCTCTTTTGAAAATAAAGGGTTCCTGATTGATAGCCTGGCAGTGTGAGCGTTGCTCCTGGGTCATGCGTATGAAGCACAAGCACACAGGGCTGACGTCCCCCAGCAGCGATGAACATGTGCTTGCCACAGTGGCCAAGGCAGCTGGCTAAGAGGCTCATGGCACACAGCATCTGGCTGCATTATGCCACTGCTCCCAGAAATCTGCAACATCTGCCCCTGGGTGTTATCAACAGGCTTGAATTCATGATTTCTCTGCAGAAGGCCTTGAGCAGAGTACACTGCAGTGGGACCTGAGCAGTGGTTTGGGGTCAGACAGGTTGAGTGTAGGCTCTGTGTCCTTTAGCAACCCCCTGCACATGTGCTTCAGGGCATCATCACAAACCAGAGCTCGTGTCATGAGAGGGCAGCTCTGCACCCCCTGTGGATAGGAATTATTCACATTCATTCTTAGGAGCTGGATTTGATGGTCCTGATGGGTCCCTTCCAACTCAGGATATTCTATGATTCTATGACTCTCAGCTGATAGCAGGAGGGGAAGATAAGCAGGCTTGGCTCCAAGAGGAGCCTGAGATTCACTCCATGGATGAAGAAGGATGTGCTCCTGGGTAATGAGCAGTGATAAATCTGTGTGAGCTCTTAAATATAGTAAGTCTTAGTTAGCAGTGACGGCGAAGCAGCTACTTAGAGTAAAGCAGTCAGCACCACATCTCTTACAACTGATCCCTGCTGAAGCCCAACAATCCTAAGGACCAGAAGCTTTTTGACCTGTGTCTCCTTCTAGTGTTCTGTCTGCTATCATCCATTCTTAGGAATTGCAGATGAAAAGAGATGTGAATTGAACCCTCTGGACAACAACTACACATGTGGCCATAAGACAAGCAAAAGCTGTGTCCAGACTCTGGCACCTACTTCTAAGGCTGCAGTTTGGAAGCAGTGGTACACGGTGGGCTGCATGCTAGCTCTGGCTGAACCCTGTCTGGCTGCTGCTCTGTGGCTCTGGGGAAGCTGAAGGTGAACAGCATGCAACCAGGAGACCCATCTGCTCCTGCTTTCCTCCTGGGCAGAGGTACATGCTGGAGGAAAGCTGGGAAGAGTTAATCCCTTCTTTCACATGCCTCAGGGGAAAGTAATCTTGAGCTCAGCTCAGTAGTGAGGCAATGATAACGCTGTGCTGGCCACAGCCTGCAGCTGTGACTCCTCCACTGGAAATCTCTTCCAGCACCAAGCCTCGCTGCAGGTTTTCCTTCTGGAAATGCAACACAGCTGTTTCTTCACCAGCTTGCTGATGCGAAGAAATAGGGAAATAAGCCTGTTTTTGTTCCTTATTTTATTGTGAATGGCATGTTTTCGTATTGCTCTTGGAAACAATTGTTCTTCTGGGCAGAGGGTGTGGATGGAGCTGGATTGAAGCACTGTAGGAAAACATCTTTCTCCTTCACTTAAGGACCGAACAAGATCCTCCCCCCATCTGTCAGGCAGGAAATACAGGAAGCCTTTGGTTTCCAAAGTTAACACTCCACCAGCGGAGCGTTAACTACTGGAGAGCAGGGCACAATGCCTGGGGAAGACAGAAAGGTCCTCATCCCACCCTTATCTGAGCAGGGTGATGGGATGGGTCAAAGCTACCCAGCCCTCAATGCCTTCGTGTGTAAGGAGGAACAAGGTGTTCTGCTGGTATGGAAGGTGCTGGAACACATTCCCTCTTACACCCCAGTACCTCAATGCTATGTCCAGGGAAATACGTCTGTTCCTTAATGTTCCTGGCACTGACGGTGCTGTTGGCCTTCATGCTGTGCCAAGGAGTGTGCTATGTGTTTGGTGACTGCTGTCGTGTTCCTCTTGCTTTGAGGTACGAGGCTAATGGTACTCAGAGATCAAGTCAGTTCTGAGCGGAAAATGAAATGGGAAGAGGAAACCTGTACTCCATGAAATGCACTCAGTAACCCCAGCACACACCAGTAGGAGAGCACACTCCAGTCCAGACCCTGGGAAGGAGCAATCAGGGCAACAAGCAAACAGCCCCACAATGCCTGCAGCCAAGCGTGGACGGTGAGCACTGATCTAGAAAACTCACCTGCACACATCCAAAGTCCCTTGCTGCTGCAAGGCAGAAGGGAAGCACGAGGGTCAGGGAGTGCAGGGCAGCAGAGCTATCAGACCCCACCTCAGCTGCTGCTGACGTGGCCATCCTCAGCCTACGCCTCCCATCACACGCTCTCACCCACACTTGGAGCAGCTTTTGGCTTACTACCTGTACACACAGTCTGGCACCTTCAGCTCCCTTCACATTTACACAGGTGAGGGAGCTTTGGCAGCTCAGTGTGTAAGGTTGGGGCTGAATGGTATACACTCTTCTTTTAAGACCCTCTAGGTCATGAAAAGCTCTATGGGGAAGTGTGGTTGGGGTGTACAAGAAAGCAGATTTCTCTTTCAAATTTAGGAGTGCTCTGTGCTGATTCTCCTTATTTAGTAGAAAATTTAGACTGGATATAAGGAAGAAATTTTTTACTGTTAGGGCAGTGAGGCACTGAAACAGGTTGCCCAGAGAGCTGGTGGGTGCTGCATCCTTGGAGACACCCAAGGCCAGGATCGAGGGGTTGTGAGCACTTGATGGAACTGAGGGTGTCCCTGTTCATTGCAGGGAAATGGGACTAGATGGCCTTTAAAGGTCCCCTCCAACTCGAACGATTCTATGATTCTATGAGAATTAAATGGAAAAAAATTCCTACAGTTGCCAGTGAAATGTATGAGAGAAACAAAAAGTCTGAGATTGGATAAAGCCAATTGGTAAACAAAGACATAAACATGAGGAACTCCAGAAAAGCTTACAAAAAGCCATGCAACAGCCTTGGAAAGAAAA
Source organism: Odontophorus gujanensis (assembly GCA_013399175.1). Taxonomy (NCBI): domain Eukaryota; kingdom Metazoa; phylum Chordata; class Aves; order Galliformes; family Odontophoridae; genus Odontophorus; species Odontophorus gujanensis. The sequence goes on from VXAB01012528.1 coordinate 142,419, forward strand.
TGAGATCTCAACTTAAGTCCTCCACTTAACACAGAAGTGACACACTCAAGATTGTGCCCACAATTTCTGTTCGTGTAGAGCCACCTCCTCCTCAAAACCCTCTTCCTCATTTTGCTGTGAATCTCAATTCAGAACTCGCCCAAGATTTCAGTCAGAACTCTTCAGAAACCACAAGTGGTTTATTCTTGGTTTATTCAGCTCAGGAGCACAAAAAGATCAGGTGGAGCCTGAGAAATGCAGTCAGAAGGGCTCCAGAGCTTGACAAGTCTGCAAGGAAAGTGTGCAGGAAAGCTAAGGGAAATGCCCACATTTAGTATATGACTAAATTAATTATCTTAATTATCCCTGCAGAATCTGGATTCTCCCCCACTTCAGTGAACACGCTGGTGTGTAGCAGAGGTAAGACCATAGGCTGGAGCTGCTACACTTGCAAGCTGAGACAACACCAAGGCAGTCTCTGGAGTAGACAGTGATGCAGCTGAGAGCTCCTCTGTTTTTATCTTGGAGTGTCCAGGGTATTCATTCCAACTCTGTAGGGTTTTTGTAGGTACTTGACTAGTTGTGAGACCCCATGGACTTCCCACCTCTCTCCCCATGACCTGTAGTACAGTGACAGGAACCAGTGTCAGTAGGGGTGAAGGGACTGGGTCACCTTTCCACAGAAAAGCTGAGGGAGCTGTGTTGCTTAGCTTGAAAGTGAGAAGACACAGGGAGAACTTAATGATGGCCTTCAAGATCTAATGAGAGGGAATAAAGATGCAAGAACTGGACTTTGTCCAAAAGACACAAACTGAAATACAAGGAATTCTCTCTGAAAGTATCTTCATTTCCCTCACCACTCAGCTGCAGAAAGGGGCTTGTGGGACTGACTGTGCAAGTTGCCCTGGGGAGGGCACACCAGAAGGGAGCTGTCATGAGCTGGAGTGCTTCATCCTTTCTGCAGAGCTTCAGATGGCCAGTGATGAAATGCTGGGGTGCTCCTTGGCTCTTGGCTACCAACAAACAAAGGAAGGTTTTAGTACAACAGTCTCACAGATGATATATGTGCTCACTGTAGGTAGTTGGCTTTGGGAAATCAGTCTGCCACTATGGGGACATGCACCTTCCTCCTTCAGGCCAGAAGGGCACCCTGGGGTCATATTCTTTAGCCTCACCTGTGCCCTGAAGGGCAGTGCACCCTGAATGCTCTGCTCACTGCAGATGAGGACCTGATTCTCTGTTTGGACCCATGTGGGTTTCTCCTTGCTCCTTCTCTAAGCTTCAAGTCTTTAAGAATTCCCTGTTCCAAAAGCATCTTTATGCACTGCTGCCCTCTTTGTGTCTCCACATTTGTCCCCAACATAACCTGTGCCCAAGTCCTTTGTCATGTCTCTACATTTCCTCTTTGCCCATGCAGGGAAACAGCGAAGAGGGATCCCAGAAGGGACTGAAGCAGGTGGTGGGCTCCAGGACCAACTCAGCTGGAAGGTCTAGCAAGACCCTTGCAGGGTAGGGTGTTGGGATCTCCCCTTATGTACACACTGTCTGGGCAGGACTTAGCTGCTTCCTACCCGTAACCATGCTTGGGGTTTAAGCTCCCCTGGCTACATAAGGCTGCTCCCATCTGGAAATGGTCTCCCTCCCTCATTACCCTTATGGATAAAAGGGAGTTGTCCAATATTCATTCCTCTGTATTTGGTTCCTATCCCACATTCAAACTCTTCTTGGATACAACTGCAAGAGGTGGTGGTGTGTTTGAGGTGGGTTGTATGAATTCCTCCCCACTCTTTGCATGGGGCACCATCTCCCCATCAGCCCTCACTGCAGCTTTGGCTCCCTCCCGTGCAGGTCTGCAGCATCGAGCTGTGTCTGCACTGCTCCTATGATTCTCTGCTTGCTCTGTCCAGCCCTCAGAGATGAGCAATAAGCTTTCCCAACCCACTCCTTTTTAGCCTTCCTGTTTTCTCAGTGGGTTGGCTGGACTCCCCCAGAGCAGTGAAGCAGAGGTCTTTGGCCAAAACGACTATTTTGTCTCACAGGGATAATTACAGTGATTTGTCTGGAAAAATGTGGCTTTCAATGAAAACAGATCTCTTTAACGAGAAAGACTTTAATCGTGGATTGAAAAATATCCTGAGCTGAAGTAGATGCTAATATGCATCACTGTATGTATGTTTCTATGCAAGTATGTTCATGCATATAAATAACTATGTTTACTAAACTGCTTTAACCTGCTTTACAATACAGCCTGAAGTTATCTTATCTATGCTGCTGATGAAAATAAACAGAGGTATCCAAACATCAAAACAATCCTGCACGAGGAGTTCCTTATCAGGCCTATTTTCCCCCCACTGACCCAGTTAAACCCGCAGTAATTCATTAATTTCCTAACCATGACTTTTAAGAAGTACAAACCAACTTTCCTATTAGCATATTTTTGATCCTGTGAAGCTGCAATTCCCTAATGTTTTGTTTGCCTTCTGCATCCTGCAAATACGTCCATCAGTTCAGCTCTGGCACTGCATGCCTACCTCTGTTAATTATCACCTCTTTATCCACACTCTTCTTCCTTAGCAAGCAAGTTCAAAGCCTCAGCAGAAGAAAAGGACAAACAAGAAGTTATCCCAAGCCTGGCAGCATTTCCACTTCCTATATTTCACTATCCACCTCCTCCAGATGAAGGGAAATGGAACAGCGCTAGATAAAGATGTCAAGGTGAAAGAGGTCTGGATGCATACCCAAACTACCCAGCTGTGACAGAAAAACACCATAGCTACAAACTTGAGAAGAGGATGCACATGAACCTAATGAGGCTCAACAAGGCCAAGTTCAAGGTGTCACCGCAATCCCAGATAATGGGATGAGGACCTGGGCAGTCTGATCTGGTGGGGGGCAATCAGCTCATGGCAGGGATTGGGGCTGGGTGGGCATTATGGACCCTTCCAACCCAACCATTCTGCGATTCTGTTATACTTAAGACATGGAGAGGTGCTCCATTCAAAGCATGTGCATCCCTTCTCCATCCTTACTCCCACACACTCAGTCACACTGGCCCAGTGGGGATATCACCTGCCTGTGCAGAGCAGTGAGATGCTTGGTAAGGATTTCTACCATGTAACTAGCAATAGGACAAGAGGGAATGGCCTAAGTTGCACAGAGGAGATTCAGATTAGGACATTAGAAACAATTTTTTTCTCTGCAAGAGTGGTTAGGCACTGGAACAGGATGCCCTTGGGGGTGGTGGAGTCACCGTCCCTCAAGGTGCTCAAGTAATGTTTAGATGTGTACTGAAGGACATGGTTTAGTGGGGAAATAGAGGAGGTAGGTGGACGGTTGGACTGGATGAGGTCTTTTCTTCTTGGAGGTCTTTTCCAACCTTGGTGACTCTATGGTTCTATGATGGGACACCCATCTGGGAATCCCTACACAGTGTGATTCCAACCCTTCCCTACCAGACCTTATGCCAAGGTCCTTTCTGGACATGCACAAACTTTCTTCCACCCCTCTCAGTCAGGCTCTGTTGCTTTTACACCACACTCAGAATAAAGTTGATCAGTACACTGCAGCCACCACTACAAAACATCAATCCCATTTGCTTTGTGTTCCAACAGAAAGCCCTCCAGGTGTGAATGCCAGACAAATGAAAATCGGATTCCTATTTGTGATGCCCATGTCAGAGCAAGGTATGGGTTATGAATGCACTTCTTAGCCTAGGGATATATAAAATCAGTAGTTTAATCCCAGATAAGATAAGAAACTTTCTTTTTCAGTTAAAAAGTACTTTTTGGACACATACTACTCCATCTCCCTCAGCCTCACTATAAGATAATCCAAAACTTTATCAAAGGGCCACAAAGATGCCATCCCTGGGCAGTTCTGACACAACTTTTTTCTGGTACCTTGTCCATGCACATGACATTGGTGTCTGTCAGCCCTTCATTCTGCACTGACAGTCAGCATCTCCGTTTTGGCACTGTAGCTCTCTTTATGTTTGCACTAAGATAATTCATCACCCATTCTAAAGGCAATAGTGGGGATCTTCTTTCCTGAAACCCAGGAGTCTGATGTTACATGATGGCAAGGGCTCTGTGTAAAAATTGTTCTCAGCTCCGGAAAATGCCGTATGAAGATGTGTTTAAGAACCAAAGTTATCCTGTTTGCAGGAGCTCTGCAAACCCAACAGCAGCATCACTACCAGCGCCAGCAAGGCCAACATGAATCTGCCTTTTATACTCTCTTGTTTGTTAAAATCTAACTCTTCATGGAATAACTGAATGAGGCTGGAGAGTGCAGCTCTGAGCATCAGCAAGGGAGGAAACATAGAATCACAGAATCAAGCTCAGAAAAGACCTCCAAGATCATCCATTCCAACCATTCACTAAACATTTCTTGAACACCTCCATAATCAGTGACTCCACCATCTCTCTGGGCAGCCCATTCCAGCACCTGACCACTCTTTTGGAGAATAAATTCTTCCTAACATCCAATAATGATAACATCATAAAACATAGTAAAATAGATCATGAAAATGTTGGATGACAAGTGATACCTCCATAGTGATTGGTTCATTCTTTGGTAGCCTGGTCTTCCCAAGAGTTTGCATCCAGATAACAAGGTGTCTAGGGTCCAGGGTCCAGTTGTGGAAATGCATTTGTACACATGGCAGGCCAGCACACTTTGGACTAAGAAAAGGCTGAAGTGCTTGTAAGAAAGAAGAGTGGCCATGCAAGTCACAAAGAGGGGCTCTGTTGACCCTTAAATGCATATCTGTCATCAGACTGCTTTCATCAAGGCTCGCTTCTTGGTAAGGAAAAATGTTCTGAACTTTCCTGTGACCCTGCAGTAAAGGAGATAAATATCCCTTCAAAATACGCAGGATGCAATGCACAGTTCTGCCAAGGGTGGCCCCATTTTTCATGATGATTATTCTAGCTGTATCTTCATGATAAAGGGTTATTTTAAGGACAGCATAAAAGATGTTCACATCTGCCTTGATATAAAGATATAAAAAATATCCTCTCAGCCCGGAGTCTCTTACTATCGCTGCTTCTGAACTTTCAGAGAATATTTCTTACCTGTCTTTAAGGTCTAGTGTTACCCCAGTGGCTCTGTGCAGGAGTTCTGATGGAAGAGACTTGGACATTAGTGATTATAGCTTAGACTGCACAGGAGATTATCTCATTTATTTTCATATTTACACTCTCTTGGGCCAGAAAATGAGTCTGTTATCATCCATCAAAGATAGAGTTAAATCAGTGCATTCATCAGCCCTCCTTTACATGGAAATCAATCCAAGGAGATGGAGACAACCAAAACAAGTGACCACGTGCTCAAATAGGAGGAGCATTAACATTGCTACAAGCTGCTGGAGAGAATAGGGACTAGGAAATTATTTGCCCAATCACTTGTAAGCAAAGACAGACCTCAGAAAACAACAGAAAAATAACCATAAAAGAGATATAATCGGAAAGATAGCCTTAAATAAAAGCAGGAACAAGGGAACTCTTTGTTAACTGAAATTCACTGGAAATGCAGGTAAATGAAGCTTGTGTCCCAAATGCCTTCTAGGAAATAAAATGGATGTTCCTCTTCCCTGTAAATAAACAAAATTTTCCCAGAGGATATTTTGGTGAACATTACCAATTTCTTCCTATAACAGGCACTTTAACATCTAGCAGCATCTGGAAAGAGGTAAACATGTCTAGCTGAAAAACTTAGTACTGTGAGCTTAGGCACAGACATATCTAGGCATACCTTGACATATCATTTCATTTGATGGTCTAGAAAAACTCAGTGCAAATTGGAAGTCCTACACAAAAAGTGGATAACGTTGAGCACCAGTGACTTGAGATGTCTTGCGCCAGAAAAGCACTGTCAATGACAAGCTTAGTACCACAGTTCATTTGTTAATCTGTCTTTGTGGTTTTTTTTCAGGGTCTCCTCATTATATCCTTATTATAAGCTTATTTGCTGAGTACATTCTAAATGCAAAAATAGTGTTGTGTTCATGACAAATACACTTTTCATGAATTCCCCTTCAACATATCTTCTCTAACATATCTGGTCTGGACACTCTCACTTGCGTAGTCATAAGCATTGATTTCTGATAGCATTCACAAAATGAAGCCCTGTTGTCTGTAGCAACATAGAGAATTCAAGGCTAAAGACAGCAGGCTGCAAAAGGCATCTTGTGTTGCTACTTTATGATTCATTTCCACCTTTAATTCTAACTACCTTAGGTCAGATGGTTGCTGAAAGAATCTCAGGGAGAAACCTCAGATCATTCCCAAATAAGAAATGAACGTGAACCTAGTAACAGGACACCAAAGAGTCATCTTAACATCTTCCATGTTTGTCTGTGTGGGCTTTTTTCCCCCCACAGCTTGTTCTTAAGAAGCTGAGGCCAAGTCTGTAAATAAGTTCCTCTGAAATCAAGGGGACTTAAATCCCTAAATATTTCTAATGGTCTTGGATTTAAGCCCAGTGCAAAGCTCACTGAAGCCAACGGAAAGAAGCCAATTAGCAACAATGGGATTTAGAGTGTTTAGTGAGAAAGAAAATAAAATCTAATGTTACCACCAGCTAGTAAAAACTTCTGTGTCCCACTATATCATACGCTAATGATAGTATCATTTCTTAGGGTGATAATGGCTTGTTATCAGATGCAAAGACACAAATAGAAAAAATGTTATAATGCTAGAAAACAAGTTATGATACTGGTAATTAGTCACGCAACACCATCAAGAACAATCAACCAGAATTATACATCAAATGAGAGCAAACAGAATATGCAATAGTCTCCTAGGGGAAGTGGTAGGAAAAAACCAACAATTGAGTCTTTTATGTGGTAAGCTTGAAAATACATGGCCAAGATTAGTGTTCGTGGGTTGTATGGCAGCAATTGAGGCCATATCAAGCTAATAAAATCTGTGCATACACATGGCAAAGAAAGCCCTTACCTCAAAATCTTTTCATTCAAAATAGGAAAAAAAAGAAATAAATACAAAGAGAGGAGAAAAAACAGTCACAGCTTCTCTGTCTTATGGGATCGTTTGCATTGGACATCATCCTAATAAGCTTCATTTCTTTCTAATTTCTTCATCTAGCATTTCATCCAGGAGATGATCTGTGCAGAAGCATTAATGGTAATGGTTCGTGTTGTAGCGACAGAATAGCCTGTTGTGAGTAACACCAAAGTTATAAAAGCCATGTCTCGTTCCAAAAGTTATGAAAAATAATGCAGGATTCATCGGTAATAGGGTCCTTTCTGGATTATGGGGAAGGAAGGAAAGGGATGGGATGCACCAGCAATTGCGACACATAAAAGCCAGTGAACCCATGTGCATTATGCCTCTAAGCTTATATTAAAGCCAGTGGACATACAGTGTATGGTTCATTTTTCTACCCCAGCTGCCAGCCAAGAGGAGAATGGGTCTTCTGTAGACACCATGTCACATCTGCCACCTATGCAAATGTCTCACATTCCTCAAGGTGTCTCAGAGGGCATGAGAAGACTATGTTTAGACATCTTAATGGAGTCCAAACCTACAGTCATGTCAAGGCCAAAAGTGTCATCATTATGGATGTGGTTGTTTTCAGTAGAAGGTTACCTGAAATCGCATCAAACCCTCCAGGCAAGTCAGAACTCAATAGAAATAGGAATGAGTGCACTTCCAGAGGACTGTTAAGTTCAGACTGCGTATCAAAGCTGGCTCAAGTAATAAGCAAACCCTTGCTGATATCTCTGCCAAATCAACTACTTGCTTCAGACACACAGCTGGCTTGGGATCCCAAGAGGAACCAAAAGTATTTAGCTACCCAGATCATTGAAATCAATGTCCAGTTCCTCCCCAACATCCTTGAAAACCATTGAGAATACAGATCTGAATTTGTTTTTGCTTCTGCCTTTCATCCTCAGCCCAGTGGGGATTTGCACCTCCCCGAAGCGATGCCGTTTCAGCTGCACAGTGGCCTGCAGTACACATTCATTCCTCTCCAGGGAAAGCATCGCCCAGAGAACAATCAATACCATGTCTTGCAACACCCAGGTTCTCCTCGGAGGTCTTCCACTGAGGTAACAAACAGGCCCAACCCTGCTCTGTTTAGGAGGTCTGATAAGATCACTGCCCAAGGTGCCGTGGCTGTAGGCCAAAACGCTGTCCCAATAAACCATTTTCTGGAGGACCACCTTGTCTGGACTTGTCTTTCCATACGAAGCCAGGCAAAGCAAAGCGTTCAGATGCTAAAAAAGTGTAACTATTATTGGTGCTTGTCCAACATTCAGAGGCTCATAAATCTCCCAGGAAAGATAGAAAAGGAGCATGATTAAGAAAGCAAGAAACTTTATGCATTGATTCCTCTCCTACCGCTCCCTGAAAATCTATTGCCTGTTGATGAAAAGCTGCACTTGATTGGCCCTCGAGCCAGTGCTATCCCTGCAAGCATTCTTTTTCCAATCTTCTGCATGACGAGAGTCAGTCACACACGCAGAGCTGCATGTGAGCAAAAAGAGATTGCTAATCTATATATGCAGGCGTGTCTAAAGGCGGAAGGTAAAAGCTGGCAGCAAAAGAAAGTGAGGAGACCCCAGAGAGAGTTTCTTCTGCCTTTTCAGTGAAGATAAAGCTCCAAATTAGGGATTGCTTTCTGCCACTGGAACTTTAAGAAATGATAACCAGCTCTCTAGCGGTGTTCTGCCGTGACTGATCTCGGCTGTTTCCAGCAGCTGAGATAGAGCACCCCACTGATCTCTACACTGTACTCACCCTTTCTGTTTACATCAATTACCTTGAGACATTGCTTCATGCAAATGAGACAGCATGCGCTGAAACAAAGGTTCTGCTCAGCAAAGAGAGCAGACACAGCGCTCAGCACAAATCAACCCCTACTAGAAAGCAGAGCTAAGGAAAGAACATTTCCTGTTTTTAAGCAGCCAATAGATACGGTGAACAGTTCTTTGTTTTTACTGCCAACCAGGGAAATGGCTTGTGCTCTTAACATTTTTTAAGGATGTCATACGTACACAGAGAGGATCTGGGGGAAAAGAGGGGACTGAATGTCACGTAGGAAAGAAAAGAGGACACCTGTGTACAGCGGGGTGTCCGGCACTGCTCAGCACAGCTGCACACATCCAGCCCTGCTGCCTCCCTGCTCTGCTCCCAGTGGCAGGGAAGTTGAATGAGGGTGCTGGAACAGCTCTGCTGGCAGTCTGCTTGAGAATGTTTAGAGCCAAAGAAGGAGATTCCTTTACCTGGGAGACTCCATGAATGGGTGCTCTTCTCCCTACTGCTCTGGTCCACAGGTTCACCCCAGGTCCTTCCCCCGGTTTGTATTGTTGGCATACTGAAAACATATGGAACAAGGATATTCCACTGGAGAAGCCTGAGTGAAATCTATCCCTACTCTTTTCTTGGCATTCCTAAAGAATAACAGTTTCAATAGAGCCGATATTAATTGAAACTCACAGTCTTAATGAAACAAGATGAAAGAAGATAACTGGATGAATACAAGGCATGGATGAAACAGGTGGTATGGAGAGTCCTCAGAGGCTTTTAGAAGAGAAGTCTGGCTTTATTTCCAGGATTAGGGAGACGCTTTAGGCTCTGTGTTACATGCTCACCCTGGAACTGCCTGCTGAGGTTCTCCTTTCAGTGTCAGGATCGAGACTTTGTTAAAATAACCATGAAAATCCACCATTTCTCCAGCAAGTTGTTTGCCTAATAGGTCCAGTTCTTGCTGGAACAGCACTGGACACTGATCAGTGCAGATGTACAGCACCATGGGTCATGCTATACAAAGTGATGGTGCCAGAGAGCAGGTAGCCTGTCTTATGTCTACTTTGGTCACATCAGGATGCCTTCAGTAAATGGAAGATCTGGCCAGGTGACCTTTACATGTGAGCCCAGTGAAGGCCGGGATGAGACACACAGTACTGAAAACAAACACTGGCATTTTTGGAAGGAAGACAGCATCTCTCTCTGTCTAAAAAAAGAGAAAAAAAAAAGATAGAGGGAGTCTCCATCCTTCACTAGGTTAGATTGATAGAATAAGAAAATATAGACAGAGAACACACATGTTTTTCAGGATGAAGCAGAATGTGCAACATTCCATTCCTATTTCAAAAGCAAGGAACAAACAAGCAAGACAACAAAGTCTCCCACAGAGGGACTGCTCCAGGTGCACGTCCTGTGCAACCAGCCTGCTGGGAGTAGCTCAGAATGGCTGCACTCCAGTGATACTGCTTCCATTACATATTTAAATGTGCAGCACACGGAAAATGAAACAGTTTTTCTAGATGGTGCAATACAAGGTGGTGAGGGCTGGGCTTGCAGTGTATGGCATTCACACTGAACACCTGCGAAATGCCAGCCAGTGGTTGCTGAGTCAGTCAGGATGCTTCCGTACAGCTCTTACAAGAATTATTACCCCAACAGCTCCAACAGATACCATCCATTTCACATATACAAATACAAGCTGCTCAAACAGCTTGCTGTCTGCTCTGGGGAAAATTAAGTGTAGGGGTGAGTGGTAGTACTTGCATTGTGTTGGAGCTCCCAACTTTTGTCCAGTGGGCCCCATAGGAGGGCTTTATAACGGCTGCACAACTCGGTGTGGATGGTAACCATCTACCAGATACACCATGTGTATGGCTGAAAACCACACTGCCTGGCCTCTCCTTTGCCCTGCCAGGAGATTTTGACCTTATAGACACTCCCTACAGGTGTGCAGCCTAAGGAATGCCAAGACCAACCCCATTAGATGCTCCTTGAACCTTTCAATCATAGAAGCTCCAGAGCGGAGCTGTGTGGTACCTCCTGGTACTCCACATCCTTTTGTAACGAGGATGTTTTGCCTTAGCATCCGACCTAAATCCTCTTTACTGCAAATTAATCAGATTCCTATTTTGCTTTCCCTAGGGGAGGTGAAAAACTGTTCATCATTGCCTTCTTTATAACAAGATCTATGAGCTGGACAATGGTTATCAAACTGCTGCTCCTGTCAAAGAAACTCTCAAAGGCTTTGCCAAAGATTTATTTTACTTACTGCTTTCCCCATATCCACTAAATGGAAGAAGTACATTAAAGCAGTTAGACAAAATTTATTGTTCACAAATCCATGGCTGTGTTTCTTTTGCACCTTATTATTCTCTTGGCACATTTAACCCAATTATTTAATAATTTGTTCTTGAATCTTTCTGTTGCACAAGCTAGACTATTCTGGTGTGCAGCTCCCAAGGCTCTCGTTTCCTGCTCCAAGAGGCTGTACTTCTGTGTTTTACAGTTTTCAGTCCCCTCTGGTATCCTCCATCACTACTTGAAGAGAACTGGTGCAGAGGTTGCCATGCAATTCCTGCAGCACTCCGTGCTAAACCTCACAGTGTCTCAGGGCCCTGAACCCTATGCTTTCCTGGGTATTCTCGAGTTTTTCTTCCCTTGCTCTGATCTATCCCTTTTCTCTTGTTAGCAGGACTCTTGTGAATGCAGAAGCAAGGAAGTCATTGAATAACAAAGGCTGCAGCATTATCTTTTCTGTCTGTGTGATCTCATGCTAAACAAGAAGACCACTTGCTTCCTGCTAACTGTATCTCTCTTTGGCCTGAGGGTTTCTGACATTATCGCTGTGTGTTTCAGACTCCTTGTTAATTATCTTTTTTATTTTTACTTTCACATTGGCACCCAACCCATTATTTCATATGCTGGGACCACTCAGGCATCAGGGCTGGGGTTCCAGGTGAAGCCATTCAGGGTAACTGGAGGGTTTTAGTTCATGGAGGACCCTAACAAGGGCACATTCTGCTCAGACATCCCCAAACTCCTCATTAACTCCTCTTCCTGTAAACTGGCTCCTGTGACCAGACATTTGCTATTTTTCTCTAACTTCCTCCAGACATTATGTACATTTGCCTTTAACTTGTGTTGGGTTTTGAACAAATCTATGTCTATCACTCTTCCAAAGAGTGCCCCTTCACCTGTCCCCCCCAAACCAGCAGCTGTTCTCCCTGACACCACTCCAGACCTGTGGGCTTTGGTGCCAAATCAGTGGCTGCATTGGCCTCTCGTCACTCCACGTTCCTCTTGTTTATCCTCCTTCCTCCCGGCACCGCTGCACAAATTGGATTTAACCAGTCTAACTCATTATACCCTTGACAGAACTTCTCCTATTAGCTCATGCAAGGCTGAGAGCTGTTGTCACCATCAAGTGTTGGGAGCATTCATGGTCACCGTCTCTGAGCACTCCTTGGGGTTTCCTTTGAAGCCTGATGCTGTCTGCTGTCAGAGGGGAGGTGTTGGGTCTCAGCATGCTCTTGCTGTGGCAAGAGGGAGAGAGGTGGAAACCAGGGGGGTATGGTGGAACCGATGGCCTCTGAAAGACCTCAGCAATTTTCAGTGCTTTTTTTCCCCCAAGCAGCTTTCCTCACGCCTGCAAGAGCTGTGTTCATATCTGTTCACCCATCCCTCCATACCTCTTTGCTAAAGAACCGGGAAGCCAGAGCTGAGGCAGGAGGGTAGGAAACAATCCCCAGGGCAGGTTGCGTTCGGGGCACGGCGTGAGACATACTTTGCATTCCCTGAGCCAGAACCAGCTGCAACATACACTGTAGGCAGCAGGCAAGCCCTGGACTCAGGGCAACTCTGCAGCTCCTCTGCAGAAACACCTGAGTGCAGTTCAAAAGCTGGGGGTAGGCAGGGCAAAACCACGTCCAGAGATCATCGCCCCAAGATACGGGTGTGAACATCACTGCAAAACAAATTGCCCCAAGGGGAAATAATAATCAAACTCTTGCACCACACTCACTGTGCCTGACACCAAGTCAGAGTTGATGATCCAATTGCTTTTCCCTCTATCACCATCTTTTGCATTTCTATAGAAAGACAAACTGAAACAGCGACAGTGAGTGACCTGACCTCTGAGCCTAAGCAACATGAGAATAAATACCTGATCTGTGCTCTGCCAGCCACGCACATCCTTGCTCTCCACTACCTTACTTGGGTTCTCACCAGGGAAGTAACACGTCATGAAAACGCTCCTTTCTTTGAGTTTGATTACAAATCTTCCAACTTTTTTCCAGAGCCTCTGAAATTTAATGGAAAAAAGTATTACTTCCTGTATGTTATAACCTGCTGCTTCCACTATTGACTTTCCATGACCTTGGGTCACTCAACAGTGGAAAATAATGACAAGACTTACTATTTCTTTGAGGAAAAATAAAATATATATATATATAAATAAATCACCAGGAGTAAAGGTAGAATGCTTTTGAGTAGAACAACTAAGTCAAAACAGGACATTTTTTCCCCATTCTCATGCATGGTATTCACTATGGAGAGGACAATATTACCCTCCAGCTAAATATACAAAGAAAGAAAGAAAATGGGACACGTAGAGTAAGAGAAAACCTGTGTTAGATCAGACAGACATCTGATCAAATGGCCCCGAGGTATGGTCAGCTTTACCTCGTGGAGGAGGTTCATCTACAGATTTAAGCAAGCTGCACACTGGTGTCTGTATACTGGATATTGGTTCAAGCCCAGAGTGTGATGATTTCTGTCCACTTGGACTTCAAAATTAGTGAAACTTTGAAGTTCTTTCAATGGCTCTCCTAAATAAGGAATCAAGCAGTGCTGATTGCATTAAAGGATCTCAGTAGAACCACTTGGAAATTATCCTGCAGACAGCAGCGTGCATTATGAAGGTGGTAGGAGAGGATGGATGCCCTGTGGTGTGTGATGTCCGTTCACAGCTACCCAGGACACAGCTGTTGCTAAAGATATCTCACATCGTGGCTGCAATAGCTGGAGATGGATGCAGATGGGTTGGATTAAACATCAGCAGTGATTTTCAAGGGGAAGAAAACACCTGTAGTTCTAAATGAAAATATTTTGGTTTCCAAATGAAATTTGTAGTCTTCATA
>VXAB01012529.1:0-104754 GCA_013399175.1 Odontophorus gujanensis
CCCCCTCCAACACACACACACTTGTCCTCCTCAGCAGCAGTTATTTGTATAACATCATCTCGTTGCTGCTTCTGAACCGCAGCTTCATGGGTTTGCTTGCTGATTATGCATCAGGCCGGAAGGAAAGACTTAGAGTGAATGAGGAATAATGCAGTCAGAAGGGAGGTTGTAGCAAAACAGTTGCTATGTTCTTAAATCATCAGCAGCCTCCCACTGCTGAGTATTTTGTAGGTATTGTGAGAAAGGATGCTGAGTTTCTGAAAGTTTACCAAACTTAGAGGAAACTCTTCTCGTATTGGATGTGCAGTGTCTGGAAAACATACATGTGCTTGACTGAGAATCTAACAATTGAGTGACAAATGGACAAAAGCACAATTTGATTATTCCAGTACCGAGTGAAAGAAGTGAATAAAATTGTGTTTGTATGTTAATAATTCTAGATGATTAGCTTGTACAAGAGATGCAGAACTGTTGAAGGCATTGCTGCGAAGAGACTTCAGTAAATGCAGTGTGCAAAGAAACCAAATATTATTGTGTTGAGTGGATGTGAGTTAGATAAGTTTCCATATGTCAAAGCTAAATAGGAGGATAAATATTTTGCTGAGTATCACTGGAGAGGTGAGTAGCAGCAGTATCTGAAGAAATGTAAATGAGTGAAAGGTGTTCTTGGAATCAATACATATCAGAGGAGAGAGCTTGTATTTTCACTCAGAGCAGAACAGGAAATGGTAATTTGTCATTGGTAGTGAGTCTCAGGCTTGAAATGCAGCTCAGTTCTACCAGAATTGCATACTTTTGTCCATCCGTATCACCAAATCATGACAGATAGATCCTGGGTATTGCCATCTGTTCTGGTCAGGCACTAACAGCGGCAGTTCTGCATTGTATTGCGCTTTATTCTGCACCTCCCTTAGTGAGTGAGCAGCAAAATAGCAACAAACCCTGAAAACTGTGATGTAAGAAAGAGTGTGTAAACATGAAATTATCTGACATTTCCATGAAATCATTATGAGCTCTGATTAAACTATTTTTGTACATTTCCAGTTAGCCATGAAATATAGTTTTCATTTATGTGAGAATGCAAATAGTTAAAAACCACCTAGCAGCAAGGAAACAAACAAACAAAAAAAAATTAGCTATGCTGGTGGGTAAAGAATTGATAAGCAACTGGTGTGCTGGGAAAAAATGCTTATCATCAGTACTGTCCCTTTTTCTCAAGAGTGCAGCATACACATAAATGATAAGGTGCTTGGTCAGCTGTCCTGTTTTTATTCTGCGTAAATACTTTACCAGTAAGGCCACGTTCATGAACTGGATTTTAAATTTCTGCTGCTGTTAAGTGAATACACTTTATGCTATATTTCATGAGGAAAAGATATTTCAGTGTTGAGGACTGTATTTAAGAAGTTTGGAAGAATGCAGTGTGTGACAAGATAAGAACATGTTAGTAAGGCAGTACACTGGGCAGCCCAAACAGTTGTTACAATCGGATCCTTAGAGAATCATAATTATGCTCTTAATTCAATACTTAACTGAAAAGCAGGTAATTAATTAAAATCGCTGTAGGGCTTGCACGATTAGCAGAAAAGTGGGAATCAGATGAATATTTCTTACCTTTTAATTTGACGTCATTTCCAAAAATAGGATCCCAAAGCTAAAGGAAAAATATTACACCCTTGGTTACTGTACAGCTGTTCTGAAAAATGCCTTTTCTGAAGATCAGAAGTAAATACATTGAAATAGAGTACTCGTACTTGCTAAGGGAAGTTGTGTAGCTGTGCTTGGCCTCTTATACTTACCTTGACTCATTATGCATTATAGAGGATGATTCTGTACCCGTTTAAGTCAACAGAAAAGTTCCCATCCAGCTTGCTCATGAACTTCTGGCTGGCTTGGCTTACTGAATGGGAATGGATTAGCCGAAGAAACCATTGTAAAAAATATGAAGTTTATGAGCAACAGTGAGGTGTCTTCAAATAAATTTACATAGTTATCTCAACATAAATAGAGATTGCGTACCATGTGAAAGCGGAGCAGTGTAGAAAAATGAGCTGAACAGTGATTCCTGAGGACAACAGACAATGGGGACAGTGCCAGATAGAACAGCTCTGGTGCACAGCACCAAGCACTGCAAACAGAAGACAAAGACGTGGACCAGTGAATGTAAGACATTCATCAGTGAGAAGTGAACATTCAGTGCAGCCAAGGATATTCCACAGTAAATAGTATTGCAGAAGTTTGAATTGAAGTGTATTTGTTAGGTGCAGCTTCTATTTCATAAAATAGAATAATTAAGCTACACAGGTGAAAAAGAGCAGTAACAGACCTGATGTGCTGCATTTGGAAATGCAGTATTACACTCTTTTTAACCAATTTTTTTTTTTTTTTTAACCTGCCTCAGAAAGTGGCCACAGGAGATGCAGCAAGATTGTTAATTAGAACAGCACCATATTTTCCTTGGGGTAGTTACGAGACCACCCTGATACGTGCAGTTCTTATTTTATTCACTGACCAACTTTCTGAGATATAGTTCTGCTTGTACAACCAGTCTCATCTTCCTCCTTTCCTCCGATTGCAACAGCTTATGCACATCAGGAGGTCCCACTGGGTTGTGTAGGGCTTTGATATCAGTTTGGACTTAATCTGCTTGAAAATCCATGATCTTGGTCCCTGTGGTTGAAGATGTGGCCAATGAACTGAACCTTGCTGGGAAAGATTCTGGTGAGCCTGACAAATGCTTCTGAGGGGACTCTGGGACAGTGTGCCAACAGGGTGTTCCTGCTGCTCCAGCACCTTGGTTTGGCTGAGAGGGACTAGCTGAGAAGGAGCAGAGAGGAGAGGGAGGATGAGGAATCACTGTGACTCTTCTCTCTAGTTTGAAATTGTAGTTGTTACAACCGGAGCACTTCGTTCATCATCTGTGCTGACCGTACCTGCACAAAGTCATTCCCCATGGAATGAGTTTTTCAGAAATGTATTGCCCCTCTTAGGCCATGATGAGTATTCAAAAACTATTATTCTTGCTGTTTAGGAGTGGATTTCTACCGTTAAACATGCAGTTTTCAATGGAAAGTTTCTATGCATTTCTTCTCATCCCAGATTTCTATGTTTATGAGGACTCACAAAAATCAATAACTTCAGAGCAATCTATCCTTGTTTCGTAGCTGCTTGTACTGAGATTTTTTTATTTTCCTATGTGATCATCCCATGCTTGAATGTATCTTTCTTGACTATGAGTGACTGTATTTTAAGCAAAGTCTAATCAATGTCTGTGATAATATTAACACTTCGCTATCTAACCTGGCTATATGCGCCTTTTTTTTTCCTTCTTGTTTTACAGCACTGTGTCTCATGGCTGTCTTATGACCAATTAATATCTCTCATTTTAAACTGATGAGTCCCCTGTTAAATACAACCACTTGTATCATTTTCCCAATCCTTCTGTTCATCCATTTTCCCTGTAAAATAGGCTGGACTTTCTCTAAATTGATATTCACCATTTCACTCCATCAGCAAATTTCACATTTGTCATTTTGTACTAAAGTTATTAATGCAAATATTAAATAACACCATGGTTAGTGAGAAGGAACCTTGAGAAAGTGTAATAGAAAGATTTCTCTTCCCCAGTTCGTCAGTTCATTTGTCTACATAATGTAACACTATCTCTTTTAAGCTAATTATTTCCCCAGTTTATAAACTTGCATTGCTCCTACTTTGTTGTTCATGTAACTGTGAATGTTAAATTAGTTGCATAACCCTCTTTAAACAATCAAGTTATTTTAATATCAAAATCTAATTTGGTATAACCACATTTGTTATAATTTATCCCATTTTTCTATTTACTTCTGCGTCTCAGAGTACCCTTTCATTCAAAGTATTTTAAGAGAACTGGGCACTGTGAGGCTCAGAATAACAGGTGTAAAGTTGGCAGGGCCACATTTTTTTCTCTACTTGCGAATGTCAGCATAATGTATATAATTCAGAAAATACGGCATCACAAGAGCTGATAGATTTACTTGTTTTTAACTACTTACTACTGAATTCCCCATTTCATAGGTGAGTTGTTTCAGTATTTAGGGCAGAAGACTAACCATTCTGCCTGGTTTCCAAACTTAAAGCTTCACTTCAGGATTGAATGTAATTTAGTGTTATTCAGAAAATTCATTTGTTGTTGAGGTGCCTGTGCTAACACTATCTGCATCTCTGTTCTTACTGTGCATCAGCGTCACTGTAATTTCACTTCTCTTTTTGTCTGTGCTGTCAGAGAGTAGTATACACTTGTTCTAATTTACACTGGTGGGTCTCAGGACCTTTCAGCTGTCAGGACTCAGCTTGCCTTTTGACAGTTCTCATTTTACCCCTATATTTTTTGGCCTCTAGGACAGAGCTTTCTTATTCTCTCTCCCCTTTCTCTCGTAGGCTTTTCACTTATACCAAATATAGCACTTAGATAAATCCATTTATTTTTTCAATTGAAGATGCTGCACGCTTGTCAGTTGTTTGAATGAAGTTGCTGCCTCTTTTTCCTTGGAGGATACTGAGCATATGAGAAGACCACAGCAAAGCTGTAGAACAGAGGACTAGAGGTATTAGACTTAGACATCACCAATATGTAAGCAGGAAATCTCATTTTTGTTTCAAAATGACAAAGGATGTAAAAGACATCCACTCAGGAAAATGCTGCATTAGAAAAGACACAGAATTTCAAGAAGTTAATTTAGCTCATTTTGACTAATTATGGCTACTGAGGATGTATCAGCTCTGTAAAGATGACAGCCTCTTTTGTCAGCACATCTGACTTGAAAAACTGATATTTGTTTATGGCTGTTTTGAAATAGCTTAAACCACTTTCTAATCAACTTATGACAATTGGCAGAAAATTCTGAAACAGAGTTAATATTGCCCATCCAGTTGTTTTCATTCAATTAAACTTGGATGATACAGTGGTGTGAGTCACATATGTTTGTAGGACAGCTCTGACTAAAGGCTACTACCACTTTTATGTTTGCAGGTTTTTTTTGCCCTTCCAGCTGCATGCGATGCCTCTAAGAAACTGTACAGAAGTGGGAGGATTCCCAGAAGAAACACCATTTCAGTTCTCCACCAGGATTGCCAAATGTTACAGGAAGGAAGAGAGATGCTGTTGCTCTCTGCCCTTTGACAGGACCCTATCAGCAAGGAGAGCTAAGGCTGGCAGGCTCTCCTTGGACTGCTAGGAAATAAAGCAGTAATAACTCTGCTAGACACCTACACATTATTCCTCACCTTTCCTACTCAAATATTTATTTCTTACAGTCTTTACGAACTTATCCTCTCAGCCACAGACTCATCAGCAAAACTGACTGTGAATAGATGAAAAGCCAAATATTCCTTTTTTTTTTTTTTACTGTAACAGTGATTGTTAGAATCATTGGATGCTTGATTCGTATCATGTCTTAAGTATAATTTATTGTCAGATTTAGTTCTTTAGTACTTTAAAAACCTGTACTTTCTAAGCCACCTTCATGCTCTCCAGCCTAAAGAAGAAACCAATGTATCCATTGACATCCATCAGTGTGAAGGGAGCAACTGTGTCACTTAATTATTTTTTCTGTCTGCAGCAGGAGGATCAAAGTGACACCAGAGATGTAAAGCAGGAGGGATAAATAGAGTGAAAATTTGTAGAAAATCTAGCCAAGAAAATAATGCAGGCGTGTATATTCTGCTGGCTAAAAGCCATCCGTCTGTAACACCTCTTAGCCACTATGTTTCCCACTGAGCAGTGGGAACTTGAATAATTATCAGGTGGAGTAACTGAGTCCTTTTAAGACAAGTGTTCCCTATAGCAAGAAGTTGGTAACTTTGTAAAAGCAAACAAACTCAGTAAATAGTTGGAGCCATTAAAAAAAACAAATCCTTCCATACAGTGGTAACAAACCACGAGAGAAGATAAATGAATGATAATTAAAAGCATATAATAGGATATTGGTAAAAAAGTTGCAAAAATGACATATGGATGCAAGCTCAACTCAAAAATGTCCAGCAGAAAGGAAGCTGTTACAGGTATTCAATAAAGTTAACAGTGTTAAGAACGGAAGTACTCATACTTTGTCATCATAAAATAAGCTTAAAATTGAGGCAAATACTATTTGTGGAACTAAAAATTCTGCTTGCTTCTTCCTTCTAGCCAATCTAGCCAGGAGAAAGATCATTTTAATTTTATTTATTTTTTGGTTCTGTTTTATTTAATGATGTTTTCAAAGTTGAAATGTTAGCAGGTGGTGGAGCACGTTGTTTCCTTGCATACAGATCAGGTCATCGGGGCATTTACTGACAGCATGGATATCACTGTAATTCCTGAAGCAAAACCAAAGAGCTGTTCATTGTTGAAATATGTGTGCCTGCACATACAGAAGGTACTGAGACCCAGACCTGCTTGCTATTGCTTACATGTGTACTTTTTTTCTTCTTTCCTTTTCTGTGCCTCAGACACAGTCCCTTCTCCTTTTCACAGGTGCACAGCAATCCCTATAGCAGTACTTAATTTTTCTCCAGAAAAAAAATTCTGAGGATGACTTATGCATGACTGAATATCAGAATCTATGAGCAAACATTAAAGTAGCTTGAGGCATATCCTTAACATTGTCTGTAGGTGGTTTGCATTGTAATTGTACAGAAAATTCTGTGAAGGAGTGACGCCCAGCCATTATAAAGAGTGTGGTATTTCATTATCTCAGTGACTCTTCTATACTACTTTCCTTTGGACAGAAAAGGGAACAAATTTGTATGTACAAGCAGTGTTCAGTGGGAAGCAGATGAGATGCTTAAATATGAGTTCTAAACCAAACTAACACAGTAAGAGTAGCAATGTACCTCTTCTGTTCTCTTTGGCTTTCTGTTATGTAATACACATTTAACAGTTAAGGAGTAATGAAAGTTCAACAGTAGTTAGCGTGTCTGATTGTTGTGAAGAAGAAATGTACCTTCTAAAAAGCAAGGAATATGCATGACTTTGTACTTTACATTCCTTATTATTTCCTTTGTGAGGAATAGAGAAGCCATTGACTCCTGCATGCAGGTATCTGTTGTATTCCTTGTAGTTCAGGTGCTCTGATACGTGTGCAGAAAGATATGTAAAGTTGTGGTAACATCCTCCTAACTAGGAGATAAATATATTTGAGAATCAATTATAGTCTGTCTTAGGTGACTGAGTCTCTGCCACGTAAGTGAGCTGTGGGACCTTCTCTCTTATATCTTACTTGCCTAGAATTATAGTGAATCATGTATATTAGGGAAGAGCTGGTCTCCCATGCCTTTTTCCAAAATGAATTTTTAATTTTGTTTAAACAGTTTTGGTTTTCTCTGTTTGTCATAGTAGGGAAGTACATATTCCCATATTTGGTAGCCAACACTTGCAACAGTTTTATCTCTTAGAAATGTACTGCATTTTGCTATTTCAACAGTAAATGCAATTAGATTAGGGTGTGATGTCAACAGATTCCATAGCCAAAGCATGCGATCTCTAAGAATTAGAGACCCAGTACTGATTTCTAATTATACAGATGAGAGAGAAGGGTTTAGATCTCCAATAATCTTTAAAGACTGCCATCTGCCTCTAGGCAAATGTAAGGAGTAAACTTAATTTGGGTAAAAACCTGCTGTGGGTAGTTAATTCAGTTAAGGGATCAATTTTTAATAAAACTTAAGGATTGGGATGAGTGATAACCCTTTGAAATATGCACAGCAAAAAAATTGTCCATAGCTTTTGTTCTCCACAGCTGCAGTGTACTGTCTGCCGTGTGATGTGCCCAGTTTTGTCAGTAACAACTGGCAGAAACATAACTGGAAGAATATATAGATGACAGCTGACATAATAATGAATTGACTCATCAAAATGTAGATAAAAGTAAGTTAGAACATATCTCTGTTTGAAGTGATATAGGGTATGAGGTTGTTTAAGAAAACCAATGGAAAGCATGCATATGCACTTGCTACATATGGCATCAGGAAAGACTCTTAAGTGTTATGGGATGAAATGAGGGCAGAATAGGAGTGTTTATGTAAATGTCAATTTGAAGTGTCTTTCAGAATTTCAAGAGCAGTTTTGTCGGCAGTGAACTCCTTCATATAGGCTGAATCCACTCTGTAGTCTGTGCTTTTGACAATTTATGTTGTACTCTTTTACCTGGGAAGGTACAAGGTCAATTTCAATTTAATGAAGAGAAAATAAATCATGTTGACCTGGATACAATAGATTTCAGTGCTGTATGGGGTATTATGTTTTCTTAAAGAATGTCTTTAGAGCCAATGCTGATACCACTTTAATGTTTTTGGTTTCATGTTGCTATCCATTAACTGTTTACATCAGATTTCTAACTCCTGCATGATATTTATGTTGAAGGAAGCCCCAGTTAATGCTCATGTACTAGGATTAGGATGACTTAAATTATGTAATCCCTTATTTTTGACTATTGGACTCATGCTGCCATCTGACAACAGCTGTTTTCTGTTTATTTTAATGGATAGATTCTAGTGGAATGCTGCTGTGCTATTGCAAGCTCTGTGCTTCCAGTTGTATTTTATACTTCCATAAATGTACAGGTTTATTGGAATAAAAAAAAAATTATGTATATCCATATTATGTATAGTACAGTATTGTTTATTTTCGGCAAAGTAAGTACCGAAGGAACCATCCAATGTTGTTTTGCACCACAATTAAAAAAAAAGAAAGCATCTATAGTTAGGAGCAAGTGAAGTGACAGAATGTAAAGCTTGTCATGAGGGGGGAAAAGAAACAGAGATCTGGTGCACATTGAAAAAAAAAAAAAAAGGAAAGAAAAAAGGGAAAAAAACCAAAAACAAACCCCAAACGTTACATATCTTGACACTGTAATTTGCAGTGTTGGTGGAAGGCCATGCTGAAAGCTAGCAGGGTTCTGGAGCTCCTGAAGGTGGAAGATCCTGTGGTGTGACTGGTCAGCAATTGCTGACATCTCTGCTTTTCATGCCACTGGGTTGTGTTTGCGTGGGATACTCCCTGTGCTTTGCATTGCTGGGATACTTAAGTGAAGGCTGAAGTTAAACTAATCTGTGTCAGCTTGATGAGGACATTAAGTCTTGGGATAAATTGTCAGTGATTTTACTGGTGTCTACTGTAACACTAATATATTTAATATATATTTGGTATTAGAGATATTA
The DNA here is from genome assembly GCA_013399175.1 of Odontophorus gujanensis. Classification (NCBI taxonomy): domain Eukaryota; kingdom Metazoa; phylum Chordata; class Aves; order Galliformes; family Odontophoridae; genus Odontophorus; species Odontophorus gujanensis. The sequence continues at coordinate 9,178 of VXAB01012529.1, forward strand.
AAAAAAATGGTTTGCTAAATTACCAGTTATTTATTGAAAGAAGATAGATTTTGGCATCACAAACATTCTAACGTATAGATGACCTCTTAGTAGAGGGTATTTTAAAAAAATCTCTCTTTGAGTCAGTGTTGCACAGAAGAGTGATTGGTGTTGTGAGGTGACAGCATGTAGCCTGAAGATCCTCGCCGTCCTTATGGATGCTTTCTGAGTTTAGCTTGTGAACACAATGAAATGTAGGTATGGACAGAGGTGAGTAGAATAAGAGCACTGTTTCAGGTCAGGTAGATAATTTTATATCACTCAAGAACATAAACTCAAAACTGAAAGAACTTGATTATAATTTCAGGTGAAGTTCTTAAAAGTCAAAGTAGGGATGGACATATTTACAGGGAATAATGAAGCTGACAAAGAGCATCAGTTAGCATTCACTGTTACCCTGCACCATGTATTTGTGCTACAGGTCATACCGAGGACATTACTCCCACAGAAACACAAGGAAGGGAGGAAGGATTATGTCAATGTCAGTTTGAGAACTATTATGCTCTGATTTGGACAGTTAATTTGAAAAATCATATTTTTGACAGCAGAAATGCTCAAAGCCATTTCTGAACATCCAGCAGCAGAACTCCCAGCTTGTGCAGAGGGAAATGGGAGCATAGCCAAGTTCTCACCAGGTCCACTTACCACCTGCCCAGTAACTGCTCTGAGAAGTGAAAAAAAACAGAAGGTACTCCTAACAGCAGGACTGAAAGTACAGATGATCTTACTCCACTGTCTGCTCTTTCTAGTGTGTATGGACAGTGAAAAACAGAATTCCTTGTATTTGAACACTGTGATCACCATGGCTGGAACACACCATGGATCAAATCGGCAGAGACTGGACTTTCATTCATTACTAGTATCATGTGCTGGAGTCTTTGCAAACACAAGATTCTAATTTAGAGGATCTTGGAATATGTTCTAGAAACAGTCACACTAAGATCGTTAGCCTAGCAAATCACTGGGTTCCATGATCTTTCATATTAGCTGCCTCCAGTGATGAGATGTTGCATGAAAATATGAATGGATGGGGCAAAATTAAAATATTACAAGCTCTAATATGTGAAATTAAATATTGCAGGCATTTTATGACACTGAAGAATGTATGAATAGTGGACAAAAGTTTAGGGATGAAATGGAAGGAAACAAAGCACACAATACTCTGCTTATTATGAAGGCCTGATGTGTAAAGTGTATTTAATATCATCTCTAAACAGGTGAGTTCTTGTGACTATTCTCAGGAGAGTTTATTTTATTTGTACTATCTGCTGTAGTTTAGTCTGAAGGATATACAGTTTATTTGAAGTACGTTCTTGGATTCCAGCCCTACTGTCTCTGCCATAAACCCAGAGCCAAACAGTGGGACAGTTGGCGTGCATCAGTACGAGCAGCTCTGGAGGTGTGTCCAAATGCAATTTTCGCAAGGATATGAGGATTGATATGTACTGATGTTGCATAGTGATAATAGAATTCATTTTTTTTCTAGAAAGTCTTCAATAGAGGTATTCTTAATATTTCTATATTTTACTCTTGCAGAAGTTATTTGGAAGTTGTTTAACTCAAAATATCACTGAAATTTGGAGTGATGCAAAGGACATCCTTCTTTTTTTGTTGTTGTTTTTTTTGTTGTTTTTTGCCTATTGACTTTTTTTTTTATATTTACATTTCCAATCAGGGCTTAAATACAACAGTTTCACCTGGCTGAAATGTGGCATTAAAATTTAAATACAGGTTTACTTTGCTAATACATAATTCACTGAATAAAGATAGCATTGAACATCCCCTGTGAGCAAAAAACTTGGCTTGCAATTGAGAAAGGAGCCTGTGTTCTGCAGATAAGTGCACTGTCAATGTTATTCTGTGTTTAAAATGCTTCAGCTACAGGGGCTGGAATTGAAGAATTGCTTCATCTCGGGAACAGGCCAAACTGCACATGTTGAGATCCAGATTGAGAGCTGAATTCCTGGGAGTTTTTTTGTGACCACAGCAGATTAATTGTGATCTAGATTTCCTTGAATGGGGATGCTTTAAAATGTGATGAGAAAATTGTATCCTTGAAAAGTTTAAGTAATTCACTCATTTTTAAGAAACACTTTCTTTTTTTTTTTTGACAAAAAACAACAAAAAAAACTTTAAATCAAGTAGTTATAAAAATAATGCAGTTTCATAGAGGGGGTTTTTTTTTTTTTTTTTAAACTGCTGTGATATATACTGCATCGTAACTTGTACTTTTTGGCACTCATTCATACACATTTACTCTCCTTTCATTGCTGCAAGGAACTAGAATCATTATGGTCTATGTGAACACAAAAGTAACTGTACTGGATTGGGCCAGAAGTGCATCAGTGTGGTGTCCTATTGGTGCTGTTTCCTGTACAGAGTTGTAAAGCAGGGCTGGCACACAGTGCTTTTGCCAACTTGCAGCCACATGCTACCAGGTAGATCCTGAGCCAGATTTCTTCCTGTAGGTTTGGTAATATTTCCTGGATTTATTTTCCATTAACATCTCCTGTCTTGCCTCAGACCTCTGCAAGCTTTTAGCCTATGCAGCATCACGTCACAAGCATAATGACACTGTGTGGGAAATGCCACCACCTTCTGTCTGTTTGGAATCTGTTTTTTTTTTCCCCATCTCAGTTATAGTTAATTCCCATTAGTTCTTGCACTCTAAGTTTTTTTTTCACTTCAAGCTTTGTATCTTACTTGCTTGTGGCCTAGGTTTCATCTGTAGTCTGCCTTCCCTGCCTTTTAGGGCATTTTTTTTTTTTAGTTTGGTGCTGTAATTACATTAGCCAGTAGAAAAATTGCTAGGATTACCGGTATGAACCCTGAATGAGAAAGGATATTCAATATAATTTTGATATTAATTTGTTTATCATAAAAAGAGCTTCCATTATGCTTTGTTTGGGTGCTGGGAGCAATCATCCTCTTAGTAGCAACTGTGGCCTGTGTGATTCAGACCAGTATTTATTTTATTATTAGTGTGCATTGTTTACTTGTAAGAGAATGTTGTGTCAGAGGAGTTTGGCATGTACTTCTGTGGCTCAAATGTCTTTCTGACATGCACGAAGTACAGTACAGAAAATGCCATTGTTAGATTTCTAGGTATATTCCCAGTGTTTTTGTGTATTATTTGTGTTGCTATTGAAGAAGAGTACATAAGCATTTATTTCAACACTATCACACTTTGTATCCTCAACTGTGAGTAAACGAAGCACATACTAGGGACTTACATTTTGTCACTTGTGTCCTTGCAAGGCAGGTGCTATGAAGTTTCATTTTAAAGCATCAAGCTTGCTTGCTTTTCATTAAGGTAACTTTCCACAGTCAAAAGAATAAGTAATTATGTTGGTGAAAATAGTTACAGTATTCTGAACTGAACAGCTCAGCATAGGGTACTCCAGTGTCTCCGATGGAGAGCTTCAAACGTTCTGCAAGGCTGGCAATCCCAGTTCAGGATATGGTTGTTGGTAGCTAACAAATGGTGTCATTGGAAAAATCAGAGTTTCATTTTCACGCCTATAACAAGTACTTGAGGCAGCACTTAGCACTTTTAAAATTATTATGGCTATACTCTCTAATAGGTTACAGCACACATTATACATTGTGCAGACTCTTTGTGAAAGCATCTTCCTGGGACTGTTGTAATGAAATGCACTTTGCATAGATAATATTGCAGAACCTGATGTTTCTACAAATAGACTGCTCTCAAACTGGGGCTATGAAAAGGAAATAATCTTCAGCTTGAAATCTGTTCACAAGCAACAATAATCTTGTGTAGCAATTTTGTATTTTTAGTGATGCCCCAAAGCGATTGAAGAGAAGAAAATAGCAGGGAAAGAAAAACCAAAAGAATGATTTTGGCAGATGTGCAGCTTTTTCCCCTCAACTTTTTATTCATTGAGACATGCTTTTGAGGGCCTGGTCGGGAGCCACAGAAGTAGTGGGTAGATGTGTGGCCTCTAGGCTGACCCTTTGGTAAAACTAAAAGTGAAGGTTCAGTGGCTGAAGAGGAATTTTTGTAAATGTTTTGAGTAATTTCTGGGCTTCCGTGCTCTCAAAAACCAGCATATATCAGTGAGAAATGTGAATTATTATTTACAGTAGTTGTATTAGTAAACGTTCTTCTGCAGATACAGTAGAACATCACTTTGGATTCATACCTAAATACCAGTATAGGCATAAAATTAGTTGTAAGTACTTTTATACTGATAAAACCTTACCTGCACTGGAGTCTGTTTTTTTTTTATTTTACCAGTTCTGGAAGAATAAAACTGGCAAAGTATAGAAGGACCCAGTGAGAAAGCCTTCTTCAGTAATACCTTTGGGAATTGCTCCAAAACTGGGTACTGCTGTGATGAACCTGGGCAGAAAATTCTTTTCTGAGAGTGAAGGTGAGAGGGAGCCAGCCCTTGGTAATCCTTTCATTTCAGTAGAAACACTGGGGGAAGAACAGCGAGTGAATCCTTACAGAATTTCATATTCTGTTCCTTGCTCCCTCCTGCTTTTTTTTTTTTTTTTTACCCAAGAGAAAGGGAGGTCCCAGCTTTTGATCATATCACCGTTTTGTAGAATACTCATGAAGTACAAAGAATAATATTTATATAAATAAAATGGCAATCTAGCAAAAAGTACAAGTCAAAAGCAGAATTGAAAAGTGGTTGATTGTCCTGAAGTTATACCCAATAAACAGAAAAACAAAGAAAAAGCAGTTTAAACATGATGAAAGCTTTATGAACTCAATGAAAGAAATCTGTTCATCCCACAAATGTGAATTGTCCCCCCAGAGGAGAATTCACAAATCCACAGAGATGGAGGGTCATCCAGCTCCAGTGCAGCTAGTGCTTCCCTCTTGAGAGGGTGAACAAAGGGCACTGAGGTCCTTGAAGGAGCCAGGTTAAAGTCTTCCTGAACAAATGTTGCAGCAGATAATGCCGGGGGGAGGATGAGACTCTCCTGCACCAGATGATTATATGTCTGTACATACAGTCAGTGGCCGAGAGGAAACATTTGAACAGTACCTGAGCCTTGCCCGTTGCGTGTGTGCTGTTTTTGCTGCATTTCTGATTTGTTCTTCATCCTCGTAGCTTGTCCTCTTAAATCTAGATGATACGTGACAGCACAGAAAAAAGCGAAATGCAAACAGTACGAGCAGTGATGAGTATCACCTGATTACTTCAATCCGCTGAGCTGGCATGAATGTAATTTTGTGATACTTGTTAATACCTTTATTACAGTTCTAAGCAAATTGCTGACTGCTGTGGAGTGGAGGTATGCCCATGGTGTGGGAACTTTGCATGTCAACCAGCAGGTGGCAACTGGAGAGACTCTCCTGCAAGTGACTGTCCCTGTGTGTGCTTCTGTAAAATGTTCCCAAACATCACTAAATGAAATAGCTGAATTCCCTCAAAAGCAGCGGAGCTGACAGTGTGAGAAGTATCTTTGTAAGTAATGCATTCTGCCAAATGTCATTGTCATGTATGCTCTCATACAAAACGAATCTTTCAGTGAAAATTTATAAAACTCTCATTCCCCTTTAAATTACTATAAGTGCTTACTTGCTAAAATACAATTTTAAAGATTGTAAAAAAAATTAGTTTCGAAAAAGATAAAAGCAAAGACTTTTTACAGCCAGCTTACTCTTAAAAGGGACTGTTAATCTACCAAGTGTCCAGCAGCAGTGCAAGTACCTGGGGACAGCCGTGCACCTTGGAGCAGCCCAGGGGTGCAGTCCCCTGCACTGGGTTTGTGGTGTAGCCCCTGACAGGCAGCACCACCCCTGACACCTTGTGTATGCTGGTTTGATTTTGTCCGCGGCTGGATTTTTTTTTATTTTTTTTTTGCCAGACATATGGTGAACACTACTGTGTATTATGAGAGTTATTAAATAGCAAGATACTGTATTGATTTAAATCGAAGTAAATCTGACTGCTATTACACAAATACCACTTTCTGTAAATGTTTCCAAGTGAACTGTAAATGTTATGTTTTTCCTGAAGGAACTACGCACATTAAATCCCACCATAGGCACACTTCTAAGGTTAGCTTTCTGTAACTATTGCTTCTGAAATACACAGTGCTTGTAGAGTATTCTTGCTTGTGTTTCTGCAGATCCATATGAGCTTCAAGTTACAACTCTCTCTGTCACAATCTCTCTGCAGACAGATATGAGCAAATTAGCTGCAACATGATTTACTAAATTTAGTCTTCAGTGAATGGCACAAATGTTCTCTTTGAGGACTGAGGCCATAGAGGCTACAGATGTGATGCTTTCTTTAAAATGACTTGTGGCATGTATGTGGGTATATGTCAGTCTAAAAATACTTACGGACTGTGAAGTTATTGCTTGGCACATATAGCAGTATGCATGCATAGATATAGCTATAATATTGCTTTGAGGCTTTATTTTTCTTGCTTTATGACTGGTATTTTTTTTCCGCTTTCTCGTGGTCTGTTTTCAATCACAAAGAACCAAATAATAAGCACTCAAATATTTATTTCTTGTTAAAATTTCTTGCACAGGTGTTCACATCAGTTTTCTTTGTATTTGTTCTGCAAAGGAGTTGTGTTTTGAATAGTTACGAAGAACAAACGAATAGTACGAATAGTACTTCTTGTACGAAGAACAGCATCAGGAAAATATCAGAAACAAGTGATGGCTTTCATTCTTACAGTTTGTTTGCGTATTTCTTTGTTCAAAATTTGGCCAGTCCTTGTTACAGCAGAACTATTGGAAAATGACACGAACATTTTAACACAGATGTCCTGTCCTTCAATTCAAAATCAGAAGTGCTATGTGTTACTGTTAAAGATGGTTTATGCAAAAGCTGTCATAGGAATAACAGAAACAAGCCTGTGAAGCCGATAAAAAAAAAAGCCACAGCAAGCAAGAGTATGGGGAATACTCTTACTCCCTTCTGATTCTATCTTTGATTCTTAAAGATACGGTCTTAAGTCACGTTAATGTCATATTTCTCAAACTGTAGTTAGGACTTCATACGTAGCTGAAGTGTGGTGCCCTTCTTTTTAAATTTAGCTACATTTCTGGAAAATGCAGTTGATGTAAATCATTTTTTTAATTCATGTTGGGTTAAGAAGACTGAATTCTGAGTAGTAAAAATAACACACTGTTTGCATTATTCTACAGACAGTGTTGCTGAATTTGATTTCACTGTGTAAAACAAGGAAGAGGGAAGGGTTTTTTAAATTATTTTTTTGGGTGCAAAAGGAATGATGTAAAATGAGTATTTTTGTCTTTCATATCAATGAGGAAGAACTAAAAATACTTTGCTCTGGGTGAACTTGACATTTTACTGGGCAGCCTCTAGTTTAAAAGCCTTTGCACAGTAAGCTGTTCTTCTAAGCAGCAGATGACTCAGGAAATTGTTTCCTTCATTGCTCTGAAGGTTTTGTTGTCAGCTAGAAGCCACATTTCTGAGTAGCTCTGGCTTACTCAGTTTACGCTTTTGTCACCATTTTCATGAGCTTTTCTGACTAAACAGAAAAAAAAACTTCTCTGGCACTGCTGTTGCATGTTTTGCTTCACCAGATGTTTCTGTGCTGCAGATTCAGCTGTGATAAATTCTGTAGACAGCAGCAAAATTAGAAGGATAATGAGAGGAAGAGCCCAGAGTCGAAAAGTGGGCTGATGTAGAGGACGTGTAGGAGAGTGCTTGGATTCAGCTTCCCAGCCAGATGTAGAGTTCAGAGACTGTTCCAGCCAACACTATAACATGGCCTGAAGTGGTCTGGGGGAGTAGCTGACACAGACTGTGATGCTGGTGAGGCACAGCCTGGTTTTTAAAACAGCAAATCACGATGTGGTTTTCAGGTTTTGTTTTTGGGATGTGGCTTTCACTTGCTACTGCCATCTCTGTTTCACTTAATGAAGCTTGTGGGTTGGGCAGTTTGTTCAATTACACTGAAGTGCTGGATATAGCAATCTGATCTTGATTGCAGGAACTAGAGAGGTGGAGTTGTGGGATATAAAATTTTCTCTACTTCTCTGTCCCCAGTGTCACTTATGTTGCCAAGAGGTGGGATAAAACCAGGATTTCTGGCATTTGTATGACAGCAACCTTGTGACAAAAAGTCAGTAAATATCCCCATTAAGAGTGCCCAGAGAGGTGGTGAAATCTCCTTCTCTGGCGACATTCAAGACCCACCTGGATGCCTACCTGTGCAACCTGGGCTAGGGAGCTGCTTTGGCAGGGGGTTGGACTAGGTGATCTCTAGTGGTTCCTTCCAACCCCTACAATTCTGTAATTCTGAATGACCTTCCTATGTGTGCTTTGATGCGTGAATTGGTCAGCAAACCTGCTCAAAGTGCATCATACACAGCTGTGCTGAAAGCAGTGATAGGAGGACTGTAAGTACCAATGTCACAGATATGAAAAGAGCTAATGTGTGCTGCAGTGAAGCGTTTGTGAAAGTGTACAGGATACCATTTGTTCAGGACCCTCATAATCAGGGAAGACCAGTTCAAATTGTCGCAGATGTAAAAAAAGGGTAAGAAAGATGGTGAGGATGATGGAAGTTCTCTGGCAAAAAAGTGAGCATGTAGTGTTTAACTTAGAAAGGCTTTTTGAAGGGTTATAGAACTGCTTCATATAAATGTAAGAAAGGATTAATCAGGAATGTTGGATCCAGAGTTCTATATTTCATTTTCATCCACTAGGACAATATGTGCCACATTTAAGACAATGCCTTAGAGAATTAAGAAAAACTGAGACATTTTTATTTTGAAAATATATTTTTCACAATTAGAGTTATGTGTGAAGTGATAGCATAAAAAGCTAAAATTGTATCAAAACTAGCTCAAAATAAAGGAGGCATTCAGATGCCTTCAGTGAAAAATAACTTTACCTCCCTCCCAACCCAACAGGTTACTGCCAACTTTCCAAAAGTGGTGTGAAACTTCAAGTATAGCAAAACCCTAGTGTGGAGATACTGCAAAGTGCACTAGGTTTATCTAGGTTCTCTGTGCTCTTGGATACAGAAAACCATGCCATTGTGCCATTTTATCCCTATTAAATTGTATACCAAAAGCAAGTCATCATAGTAAAACAACAGGAAGTAATATACTGTACTTTTGGTACTTTTTAATGCAATTCACTGTATGGTGAATAATCTCCACAAAGAGGTAGATATTATTAACCTTGTTACATGGACAGAGAAAGGGAGGCAAGATGGATGAGGACTGTGCAAGGTCACATAGTAAATAAACATGGATGAATTACCACTACTAAAACTGTTATACCTCTGGGTAAAGTGGAGCAGCTGTCTGACCATGAGCAAAAACATTAAAGCAGCCGAGATGAGAACCTCATGCAATCAAAACTCCCTGTGATTTCTGCGAGGTAAACAGATGGACCGTGGTTGGTGAGACCTGAATTTCTTCAGGGGATTTCGTTCAACAAAAATCAAACTGAATAAACTGGAATAAACTCATGTGCTCATCAGGCTTTGCATAAATTCAAAACTGGCCTCAGTAATTACTCTTTCACCTTTTGCACTCCTCAAATTAAGAATTACCAAAGCAGCCACCAGAGTGCACCAGATACATTTTAGAGTTATGTTAGGAAAAGGAAGGAAGGTGAGAAGTGCTCCCCTTCTTTTATTTTGCTTTATTTTTTAATTTTTTTTCTCTTCTTTTTGCTACTGCTTGGGACAAACCAGCTGCTCTGATCTGCATGTGAAGGTCTGTGAGGGGGAAGGCCAGCACTACTTGTAGCAAACCTGGAGGGGTTGTTTCTCCTGCCTATGGTTATGTCCTTGCAGTTGCTTCTGTGACAATTCCATGTTGCTTACAGCATAAGTCCTCCACTACAGTGTTCTGATAGTAGTGGACATATTTGTCCATAAAAAAAATCCTATTAAAATTTGAAAACGGGGTCCATACATAATAACTTGAAGGATCAGTCCGTAAGAAAAGTCCCTTGTGTGCTGGCTAGCAAGAGTATTATCAGCTTTCTGTATGTGAGTTTGCTTTCAGTGTACAAGTGTGTGACTTCATCCCTATCTTTGGTATTCAGGGGTAGCTAAGCTGATCTAAAACACCTCCTACATACTAGTATCATACATTCCAAAGTACTGAACACTCCACATTTTATGTGCCATATGGTGCACATTTGAACTGAACATTGCGTGTTATGTATCTTCACAGGCAACATAAAAACATTAAAGATAGAGCTTATCTGACAGATGTGGACATCTGCATGTGACCCACATCATCTAGTTTATCTTCCTAGTTCATGGAAAGAAGCTGACAGTTCTAGAGCATGATTCATCTTTATATTCTAAAAGAGATGGATAACATAAGCCAGATGATTTTAACTGCTAGAAGTGCATGTTTGACAGCCTTTGAATGGAGCCTAAAATCACTTGCATGGATGTAGTCATCAAAAGTTAAGCAGCAAAAATCATACCCTGCATGTGTAATATTCTTTACTGTATGTTCTTCTTATACTGTTGCTAACATCATTCATTAATGTCTGTAGAACACTACTCAAATATGTGGGTCATCATGTAGTGGAGTACAATACCAAGTATGAAGCTTAGCAGGTATTTGATGTCATCTTACGGCGTACAAACAACTTTCTGTTCTTTCTGTTTCTTGCCATCTCTGGCTGCTAACTGGAGCCCTGAAAACATAACTTTGGACAATGGGAATGTAATGAGCTGGCTGAGGGATTTTCTGTTCAGTTTAAAATCTATCTTAACAAATTTTACAGTAGGTAATGCCAGGGATTAGCATTATCTCCTGTACCAGGTCATTGCAAATCTACTTAGCAAGTCTTGAAGTACAGCTGTGCATTCACTGTAGCCCTGCATTTGTTGTCTGAACATTCTGGTGTTGCTTACAAGGAGACCTCTGAGGCTCAATGGGAATAAATCCACGTAGGGCCATTGAAGTCAGTCTGTGAATTTGAAATTGTGAGCTTATCTATTACAATTTTCTCAATGCAGTGCTTCTCAACAGATTGTGTTTCTACCTGCTGATAATATCATCAGAAACATCTAATGTGAAAAATCAACCATCACCTGAAATTAAAAAAAAAATGAAAATCAGTGTTAATTAATTAATTAATTATTTTTTTAAGAAAATAAAAGGAAAAAAAAAATTTTTCCAGTGTAGGAACTTATAATAGGAGGGAGACTGACTTTCTACGTGGGTAGATAGTGACAGGACAAGGAAGAATGGTTTTAAACTAAAAAAGGGGAGATTTGGAATAGTTGTTAGGAGGAAAATCTTTACTCAGCAGGTGGTGAGGCACCAGCACAGGCTGCTCAGAGAACCTGTGGGTGCCTCATACCTGGAGGTGTTCAAGGCCAGGTTGAATGGAGCCCTGGGCAGCTGAGCTGGTGGGTGACAGCCCTGTCCATGGCATGGGGCTGTGACTGTGTGGGCTTTAAGATTCCTTCCAATTCAAGATACTTTGTGATTCTACGAAAACAGTGACAAAGGAGACCTTTTCTTTTTAGTAATTGCTTTATAAAAAAACACCCATTAAGCACTTGTGTCCTACATGATCTACTTGGCCCTGGTGACTAATGACATTAAGTGGAAGGACATTGCATGACATCTTAATCTAAATATTTGAACTCTTTGAAGGAGTCTTGGGTTCAGCAGGAAGACAACATGATCTGTAATCTCCTCCCTCAATGATATCTTTTTTTTTCTGCCTCATAAAGTTACATACCCCAAACAGTGCCTTCTTATCTAGTTGATAACAAGAAAACTTACTTTTCACGTAAGTATACTCATACCATGTTAAGAACATGACTACTAACTACAAACTCAGTAATTACTGGCTGTAAGGTTTTTTTAGGTAAGACAGACTAGTTGAAGTGTGGGGATATTCCTGTCAGTGTATGGAAATAAAACATCTGTAGGTCTAGGTTATCTAGCTGCCTCCAGAATAGTTCTGCAAAGAAAAATAAACCAGATTGGAGTTCTGTTGTCATAGCAGGAGGGAGTTTGAGCCTATCAAGCTGTCAGAGTAAAGGAAAAAAGTGTGCCTAGAACTAAGCTCCTAAATCCACAAGAGATATTTCATGTTCAGCACATTTGAAGTGCATCAAACTAAAGGCAGATTTCAGATGGCAATTAGTATCTCTGGTGTTTCTGAGTTATCAGTAATTTAATTTATATTCTCACTTATTAATATTCTATGTCCTTTTTTTTCCACCATCCTTGCGGTATCTTTAAAAAGACTTGCTTACTCTCCAGTTGATAAGTATAAGCTCATTCTGGACTTTGCGGTTCTTAATCTATCACTTGGCAGCATGCAAGTCTTTTCCCACTTTCCATTTGCAGTAAAGTTTTCTGTGACCAGCGGGTTCTGACACTGCACTGACTACACTGTGCTTCTGCATTCTTTCTTTACGAGGGCATACCCTGTATTGTGCCTCAATTATGATGTGTTTTAAGATGCTTATCAAAGAAAAAAGCACTTTCTATTTTTGCTCTATGGCACCTAATATATATTCTGTTTGGCATAGCACTTTGGCAAACACTCGTTAAGTACAGAATGCTTTAGATATTTCACTTTTCTTTCTTCCTTAATCTTTTCTTTGAAGGAAGTTTTACAATCAAGTAGAGTATGTGGCATGCAGCCAGTTAGCTGAAGATTTTAGAAACTGCCAGGTCCTGAGGCAATTTCATTTAATTTACATTTTTAGTTTTCTTGTTTCAATTGAAAAGAAAAAGGTTGGGTCCTTAACAAAACAATTCTGTGTTCTGCATAAGCTGTTCAACAATCAAACACATGCATTTAAAGAAAGAGCCAAAGGCAACAGTAAATAGGTGTAGGGACGTATATTAATGGGATGTTTTCTCATCTCATGCTGATGTACTTCTACAATGAGCAGTGCAAACAGTTGAGTGTTGCATGTGTCTGTGTGTGAGGAATCAATTTCTGCTTTTCAGACCTGGCCTGAGAGATGATGCTCTATAGCAGTGTGCTGGGATAAAAGGGGATCCTGCCATGGCCCCAAAATTAGAAAAAAAAATCTCAATTTGTGTACAAAAAAATAGTCCAAAATACCTGACAAGTTGCTCACAGATAAAGTATCCTCCATATGACATGGAAGAGCCAAGCTTTCCTAAACACCCTTCTTCATCCAGTCATTCTATTATACCTAAAGCACAGGCTGAACATGACCTTCAGTGGTGGAGGAAGGGAACTGGCCCTTCTGCATGTCACCTTCATAGTGACATGACCATTTTCAAAGCAGTAAAGGACAGCCCTCTTGGTGTTCCATACAAGGCTACCCTTTTAAGAAGAAACCTGGATAAAGTTATCTGCTTAAGTCAATGACAAATTCCAGTTATGCCTGGGCATCACCCATGAACTCTGCAAAGCCAGTAGCTCCCAGCTCTGAGTGAATGGTGGTCTCTGAAGGACGTGTTGGCCCTGCTCCACCTGGGTGTAGTTCTGGTCAATTGATTGTGGGGAGCAGTGCTCCACTGAATCATAGAATCATTAAGGTTGGAAAAGACCACTAACACTGAGTCCAGCTGTCAACCCATCACCACCATGTCCATTAACCATGTTCTTCAGTGCCACATATATGTGTTTCTTGAACATCTCCAGGAACAAGTGACTCCACCACCTCCTTGAGCAGACTGTTTCAAATGCATCACTTTTCAATCTGAGAATAAGTTTTTCCCAATATCCAATCTGAACTTCCCCTGGCACAACTTAAAGCCATAACCTCTTGTCCTATCGCTGTTACCTGGGAAGAGAGGCCACACCTCACTTCACTACAACCTCCCTTCCAGTAGTTACAGAAAGTGATAAGGTCTCCCCTGAACCTTCTCCAGACTGAACTATCTCAGTTCCCCCAGCTGCTACTCAGAGCACAGGGCAGAATCTCGGTGTTCCTATTTAAGGGTACAGCGGTTTAGATAAATGAGGATACAGACTTTGAGAAACCTGTATGTACCAGAGCACTCAGTGCTCAATTTTTCAGATGTTTCATTGCAAGCAAAACAGTTGCATGACACTGTATTTCCTTAGAAAGGGAGAAAGAGATGCAATAGTTACGTTAACACTGAGGCCAATCCATTTCCTTATGGTTAAAGCGGCTATAATCAGAAGCCGGCGCGAGGCGGCAGGAGCGGGTCGCGGGGAGCCGCAGCGCCCCGCAGCCGGAAGCGGCCGCCGTGACCCTCCCGCTGGTGCTGCCGGGCACCCGGTCCCCGGAGGCGGCGGCGGCGGCTGGGACCCGGCGGACCGCGCTGCCGTCACCGGCGCTGCGCCACTGCGCTCCGGCGGGAGGCTGTGCCGGCCGAGCCGCCTCGCTCCGCCTCAGCGTCCGCAGGAGGGATGCGGCGGCGCGCACCATGAGCTGGCTGCTGTCCGGCTCCCGCGGCGTGGTGCTCACCGCCTACCACCCCAGCGGCGGCACCGGCGGGGGAGTGCGGCCGGGCAGGGGCTGTGCCAGGCGGTTACCCCCGTGCTGCTCGCTTTTCCCCTAACGCTGCGCGGGGCTCGCAGGTGCCGGCTGTCGTCAAGGTGCCGTAGGTGGGAGCGGCAGCGCGCGGTCGTTAACGCTGCGCTTTGCCCGCCCCGCGTGCTCCCCGACCCTGCAGGACCAGGTGGGGGGGGATGAGGCTTTGTGCTTTGTATTGTAGTTGTTGGGGCTTTGTTGTTTGTTTGTTTGTTGGTTGGTTTGTTTTTTAATGTGGTCGATTGGCGAAAGCTGTAGGTAGGGGCGAGATGAACTTTTTTACAGCATTTGTCGTTCTGCTTTAAAGGCGGGATTGAAAATGGGCAAAGGAAGCTGCCTCCGTGACGGCAGAGCGTCTCCCCGTGCTTTGCTGCTGCTTTAATGCCGGCACAAGTGCAGCTGCCCCATAGCAATAACCGGGGCTTTTTTGTTAGCGTGCTTTGTCCTGACGGCCCATTCAGTCTGGTCCCTTCCGCCCTGAAACTGACAACAAAGGACCCACTGATAAAGATGGGACTTTTACTAATGCAGGAAAGCCGGTTGAAACTGGGAGGGTATTGACGCTGACACATTACTTACATATGTGCATAATAGGAGTGCATCTGACCGAAGAGATTATAATCTCATTAAAAAAAGATAAACGGAAGTGCTGTATGTCACTATGCAGTAAAGATAACTGATGCACGCAGTATGTCCTGCCATGAGTTCTCAGCAGAGGCAAGAATGCAGTTGAGGAAAGCAGCCTACCTAGTGTTTGAGCAGTGCATTTGGGCCCCTGTTCTTGCTGAGGTGCTGTCTTACTCTAGGTGATGCTACTGTCAACTCTGCTGTAGCTCCTACTGTCGTCTTAGCTGCATGCGGAAGGGCACTGCTGCTCTGCTGTGCTGGCAGTGGTCCTGTACAAATTGCTCTGGTTGGGCAATACACATGGCATTATGACAGGAGAGTGTGCAGGGAAATAAACGTGAGATGCGATCTTCTTAATTATAAGATAGAAATGGGTGTATTAGAGCTGTATAGGGCAGGGGGTTTCCACTTGTAATTTACCTGAGTTCCACTGCTGGCGGTGTTACAGCTTTGAAAACCATGCACATTTGCTGTTTAGCTTGCTGAGCTGAGATGCCTCTTTCAGTAGGCATGGCCTTCAGCATCTCTAAGCTAGCTTCTCCCTGCTAATTGGAAAACTTTGTTATTTTCAACAGGTATCAGAGTATTAGGGAGCTGATGTAATACACTGCTAGCTGTTTATGTTGTAATGAAGTCAACCCTTTTGGAAAGACAAACGACCAAGCTATGTTGAATTCTTATTTTCAGGGCCATTCCAAACAATTGATACTGGAGATTGTATTGTTTTCTGAATGTTGGAGAAATGTGGCACTGATGCATCCTGGAAAAAGTGATGTATTGACTGTGCTCCACATAAAGTGCATCTTAGGAAAGGGCTGTGCTTCCAAACCATTTGCTTTTTTCTTCAGGCATGAGAAATGTTGCTGCAGAATTTCCCTGATCTAATAGATTGCTAGCTACTTCACTGTTCTGTTTTGACCTTTTAAAGGCACAGCAAGTCTGTGAAGTTCTGCCCTTAGGAAAGGCTTGCCTTACCATTGGCTCATCAGGCTAAAATCTAGAATAACCTCCACATGTTCACTTTCAAGTGTGACAGTTCAGCAATATTACCTTGACAGTGCTGATGCACGGAACAGCATCAGAGTTGTCTTTGCTATATAGCTTTCTTTTACAGTTTATTTCAAAGTAATGCTTAAAAGAATATCTTATGTTTTAGATATTGATTAAGGATCTCTTCTGTGGTATACCCAAGTATTTAACTAGGGATTTCCTTAGTCAAATCATGGAGGCATATTACTTGGTATTAATATTCTTCATTGCTGCTTCAGTTTTCTCACTTCTCAGCTTTAACCTGTTCGATCCACTATCCCTATATTGACTGTCTCGCTGGTCACATTTTTGTGTTAACTCCTTTTCATTCCAAATGTCCACCCAAGGTCATTTTTCTTGTTTCATTTATTTATTTATTTTTCCCCATGGAACTGCTTGATGCTAAACAAAGTTTAGAAAATAAGTACGCATCGGGCGACTTGTAACCCATGGCTGTTTCAGTGGCAGCTTTGGCCCCTGGAGGCACATAGGCCTCATGTGAAACCTGAAGTTCATGTGCTTGAGAACAGGTGTCCATTGACACTTACGTTCCTTGCTGTGGATTTTGCCCCATCTACTGTGGCAGAAAGCTGTAATTCCTATGTCATATTTACCAGCTACGTGCAGATGTTTTGGATAGTAACAGTCTTCTTGTAGGGCTGTGTGTGCTTATCCTCAGGCAACTGAATCTCATCCAGACAGTCCACTGCACAGCTATTTCTGTTCAAGAATCAGTGTGTATATGTATGAATGCAGGTAAAAATATCGTGTGATTATACGGTTAAAGCCCAAACTGGAGTATTCAGTTGATGGGAAATATAACAGAACTGCAAGCAACTAGTTGTGTGTGGAACTAAATGCATACAGTGTGCAAGGAAAACAAAATTCTGCTACAGTGCATCTTCAAGAGATCAGCCTATAAGGGCAGAACAGGTTACAGTTAAGTGTGTTTAAATGTGCTGGCCACTGAAAGTTGACTTTGCTTTTCTTTCCCACTTTTGCTTTTCTCTCCCACTGTTGTTTTATCCCAGAGGCTGCCATTCTGCATTTCTCTCCCTCTGCACCAAACTGTCACGTGAGTCACAGTCTCCCTGGGTACTTCCAGACTACCACCGTGCTTTCTCACCAGCAGCCAGCATGTGTGCTTTTGTTACCACTTCGTTACACCTCATAAACTTACTACAGAAGACCAATTTGAGTTTCGCAGCTTTGTAAGCTAGTGCCTATTTAACATCATGTACTCCCAAAGGTCCTGTGTGTCTTCATATTGCTAGTGACTTGTTAAGAAGGACATTGGTGCTTTGTAAAGACTAGAATGTAGCTCCTTCTTCCCCGGAGGTGAAGACACCATCACTTATTTGCTGTATTTAAATCATTTGGTTTGCTGACGCTCACTTGCAAAATGAGAACAACAAGCTCAGTTTTCTTTAGATGGAACTAAAACCCAGACCAGTTCTGGAAAGAGTACTGTAACCCTTGGCTACTGTAAAAGAGAAGTTTGCCACCTCCTCAGATCTCCTCTGTCAAATGACACCTGCCAGCTAACATCCGTGGTCCCTGAGATTCACTGTCCTGCTTTACTGCTTAACTCACGTGAATTTGGGAGTCGCCAGCTGAAGCTTGGCAACCTGTGGCAGTGGAACAGTGGGGCTCAACCTAAGAAGAAATCTATTTGTGAACAGGAATTTAGGCCTTCTGTGAAGGGCAATTTCCATTCTCATTCCTTCTGAGAGAGAATTTCTCATTTCTTTCCCTCTCTTTTCCCTCCAACGGCTTGCTCTTGGAGTTGAGAGAAATGCATGTAATACTAAGTATACAAGCAGCAACCGATGTGTGTTGGTGGAGCCTTCTGCAATTTCTTTTGCAATCTGTTAGTACAGCACAGATTTTGGATTTTCCATATGTATCATCACAGTATTTGTTGTTCCTACCCCCTGCAACCTGTCTTCCATGTTACCAGTATGGGTGGCTTAGCACAGTACCTCCCATGTGTTGCTTTGCTTATGCAGAACAAATATCTATTGTATTACAGCTGACTTTATAAAATTGTAGCTGTTTTTTTTTCTCTGCTGAGTTTAAGTCTACGTGAGCACAGATCATTCCTTGAATTTACCTGTTAATTTGAATGTTTGTTGTACAAATACCTGTCAGCATACTCGAATACAGCTAGTAGGCAACAGTGTGCTAAGTCACTTCAGTTAGAATTGCTTTTGTGTCTTTTGTGCTATACGTATTTATAAATATGTAGTGTACTGCAGACCCCTAATGTGTTGCTTAGCTACCAGTGTATTATTCCCAGTAACTTGATCTACAGGCAGCACAATGTAGTAGCCCACCATTTCCGGCTTCCCTGATTCTAAATTCCTGACTTCTCTGGTTCACTCTTCCTTGTTTTGCACCTTATGTTTGTCTTTGAATTTACCTGGCTTCTGCCTTTGGTGTTCGCTGTCTTTTTCCAATAAAGACCTCCTGCTGTCAGTTAGCCTATTGTGGAGCTGCTGCACAATTTTATTTTGGTATTGTGAACAGATAATTGTTTTTGATTCTCTTTGTTTCTTCAATCTTTTCTTTTGTTCCTCCAATTTTCAGCATCCTTCTTTGTTCGTGTCCTGCTATTCAGCCTTGCCTTTACTTCCCAGCCTCAATTACTTGGAATATTTCAGTGTCAGCCTCATGAGAGGTCACCTGCACGGCTAAAATCACATCTGTGCTTCTAGTTATCTTCTCATCCAGCTGTATAAATTGCAGGCACGCTTGTTTTTCTAAGCATCCTGTTGGAACTCTTTGAGTTGCACCTCCTTTCTGCTCTGCCCAAGCTCTTCATCAGGGCAGTCCTTGCTGTGCAGAAATGGTCACTGGTTCTTGCACTTAGTTATCCGTTTATCCTGTCAGTGTTATAAAACAACATTATTTCTATAATTTTAGTTTGCTATCTGGCCTAGATCATTCTGCATTGTGGATGCAGATTAGTTTTAACGCCCTTTGCTATCAGTGAAAATAGCCTATTCAGTTTTACTCTTGTTGGAGACCTACTTAAGCAGAATACTGGTGGAGCCTTGTGAATCTGAACTTCAACATTAACTGTAAACTTGACATCAAATTAATACTATTTTTTGTTTCTCTAACTTCTTTATATTTGTAGAGCAGAATTTTCTGTCTGCTGCTATTGGCACTCAGTTAGAAAGTGTTAATAACTGATTGTTATTGCTGATACTTTTATTTCATAGCTGTCCCTAGAGAGGATGGAGCTGAGAGTGGCATGGTTCTGAAAGGCTGTTGATAGGCACTTCAGTGACATCTGCAGTGCAAGTGCACAGCTCTGTAGTTACACTTTTTTTTTTACTAGAGTTACTCAGTGTCTGCCTTTGTTTTTTTTTTCTTCTTCAAATGGGAATACTACAGCTGAAGTGAGGCTGCAATTCCAGTAACTGATACAGAGAAGTTCCTGCTGTGAGTGGCATTGCAGATTCCTGTTCTGTATGGGTCACTGATTGCCACTTTGCACTCAGTAAATGAACTTGACCAGGATGAAAAATTCTGGACTAGTAAGCTTTGAGTATTTCCAGTGTCACATACAGGCAGGGAATTTAAGTATTTCTAGCCAAACAGGATTTTTTTTTGTTAATTATTTCTTAATGTATTTGGATGTGTAAAAAGTAAACGGACTTGACCCATTATTTTATAAAGTACAATTTTAGCCACTGTTTTCTGGGGTGTTTTTGCTGATATCCCAAACAGTGTAATGAATTAACACATTGGCAAGTTGTCTTTCTGCCCTCCCCAAAAAACTGAGATTGAGCACTTACTCTTTGGTTATTCTTTTGTGCCAAGTGTCTTCTATCATGAGTGATAGATTTCAGAGTGAAAGTGAGCGCAGGAGCGGTCAGTTGCTTGGTCATACTGTCCATGATGATCATCTGTTTCATCTTCTTCTTTGTTCTCTGGAGCTGTTCCTTGTGCTGCTTCCTACAGCATCTCAGTGCCATTAGCCTTGAAATGTTCTCTTGAGAATTTCAGAGGCTTATTCTTACAACACACTTTTTTTCCTAGGGAAGCTTTTTAGACCCAGAGGTGACAAATATGTAAAATGTATTGTAATATTTATTTTGCGTTGCCCTTGTTATTGTTGGAAGAGTGAAGTGGTTTGTGTGAAATATTTGAGAAGGAGCAAATGCAAATGTTTTTAGCATGCTTAGAAATATGATCAAAGGTATCCCAGATACGAGAAAACAAAAAAAGTAAGATTAATGCTGAATTTAGTATATAAATATCTCATCATGTATACTCAAGACTAACCTGCAGCAGAATATTTGATATGTTTTGCTTGCTTTAGCATCAGTACAACTCCTCAGTTTACTGTTCTTCAGACTACCTCTTCTTCCACTCCACCCGTCCCCAAATGACCCAGGCGGCTTTTACGTAGGCTTAGGGAAGTCGTGTACTTTGACTTCACTCCCGTTATCTGAAAACCAGAGGAATACTTGCATACTTAAGTGAATATGTGGAAACTGTTCTGTCAATATTTAGTGTATGACACTTAAGGTACTTTGTTTATTTTTACTATTTTTAATCTGTTGTTTGTTTTTATCTGATTGCTGTGTCACTGTCAGAACAATAGCTGGTTGGACTTGAGGCTTCTATTGAAATGTTCCCTCTATCAGAAATTCTCTACCTTTATTAAAATATGACATCAAGATCCAGAAGTGTACTATGTTGGGAGGTAATGGGTAGTTCTGTGACTTGTTTGAGAGAATGCAAGGCTACATTTCAACTGGACAAATGGATCAGGAAGCTCTGCTATGCTTGAAATTGACCACAGAGTCATATAGTAATTGTGGTTATAGTCATGGTTATGAGTCTGTGATCCTCGACACAATGCAAGGAGCTTGGAGGAGTAACTGAAAGTCTCAGCTGCTGAACAGCAGGAGAGTACTGGTAAACACTGTCACCTATACAGTCATTATGCATTTGGCAGTGACAGTTGGAGGCCAAAGCTGCGGTTACCTTGGGCTAATGGAAAATGGTTTCTCTCTTGGCCGTTGCCAAGAGAATGATAGATCAAACAACATTCATTTTTTAGCTTCTAGAGCCTCACCACGTGCTTTTCTTTGCCATAGTTTGGTAAGAGAACACTGTAATAGCAATGGTTTTTGGGAAAAGTTTTTATCAGCTGTGTTTGCAGAGGATGGGCTTTTGTGTCCTACTATAATAATCGTGATGGCTTAACTGTATCATCCTCATACTTTAGGTAGACTTGAGGAATATCTTCTTATTCTGTTGATACAGGGCTAGAACATCTCTCAGAGGAGAGATGAATGCTATTTTCTGAAACTTTCATTTCAGAATCTTCCAAGAGCTCGAATCAGAAATTTTGATGCCCAGTGACAGTGGGTGCAGGTCATGGTCAAATTAGGCTGAGTGGAGGCTGAAAGGAGTGTGGACATCACTGCAAGTGGATTTTGATTCCACCTCTCACCCTACACATTTTTCTTGTCCTGTCATTGGCATTTCTGATCTGTTTGAACTGTGTTGAGCTGCATCAAGAATCCCTCTGAAAGTAGTATTTTTTTGCAAGTGTCGTTTTCAGACAGATTGGTTTCTTCGCCTGGCTCATCAAGTAATGACAGTGTTGATGCTGACACAGTGAAAGTAATGAGGGCCCACAGGAGAGGAAAGATTTGACAGAACCCACTGGCAGCAACCTTCATCTGTGTCAACTTAATGTGATTATTATGGTGATTTGTCAAGATAACTCATTTTTATGAGTCCCAGTACTGTCTGTGACCACATTCTGTAAGAGATTGGTCTGATATATATATATATAGGTTCAAGATTGTTAGGTGTTGATGGCTTAGCTTTGTACTGAGAGATTTTTAGCCAGCTCAGGAGTAGTTTGGCCTGTAGCAGCCACTCTTGAGTGTAGGCTTTATCTCTGGCAAATTTTGCCCTTATTCATGCTGTTCAGCAACTCAGTAGTGCGCACGTTCTCTGGCTGTAAAAGGCGTGTTGCAGTGTGAGAAGAGATCCTTGGGATCCAGTGGCATTCCCTGGTAAGGAATACCGTGGAGCACTTACGCTTCTGTTGGAGTTATTGAGAGCTTGCTTTGCCTTCATTATGACAAATTGCATAGCACAGCATGCTTCACAAAAAGGAACAAAGGCCCCACTTTGATTCCTTTATACTATAATGAGGTGAATTGCAAAAACTTCTAAATTATAATTGGTTGTTGATTGATAAGCTTGTGAAAGCTTGCTAATTGATACCTTGTTTAAACACACCTTTCTTTGCTCCAAAAACATCACCTTAGTTTCAGAGTATGCACAAAAAGTACATCAAAGCACTGCCATAAATGAGAAGTATAGTCAGAGTCGGGCATCTGTTTTACTATAAGAAACACAGCCTAACTTTTCACTGCAGTAATGTTCTTTTTTAAGTGTAAAAGAGTTTAAAGGCATTAAATGATAAAAGATTATGCAAATGTTAAATATTATGTACTAATTAAATGTTGAAGCAGCTGTCCAGTGACCCAAATTCTTCCTATCTTTTCTTTTCAGAGAAGGATATTTGTACTGTGATATTTGTTCTTCTTTGAGGTAATAACTTAGGAAAGTAGATATGTGGTCCTTTTTCTCCTTGTCAGTAGGAAGTGTTGTTCATACAGTTTATGTAAAACTTTAGTTGTATGTAAAACTTTATGAGCTTCATGCTGTGAAAGCTAGTATTTGGCACTTTGTACTTCAAATCACAAAACAGTTTATGAAAATGTATGCTATTTAGGTCAGAGCGATGTCACAATGTTTAGTTTTTTGAACTTTTAAAGTGATTGTTTAAGTTCAGTCATCTCTTAGTGAGTGTAAGGTACGCATTCACTTGTATGCTCTCACTGTTCATCTGCAGGATTACTGGATAGAGATTTCACTAAACACGGACCTCAGTATAGACTGTCATAATTTCTGTTTAGAGGTTTCAATTTAAATATACCTATGTATTTAATCTCTGTAATACAGATAAGGCACAAACTGAGCTTCTGTTGTATAGTTCTCAAGAGTGTGCTAAGAGAGCAATAGCTATTTAGCTTATAAGAGCTGGGAGCTTGCAGAGTGATAAAAGCAGCTGGAACCAGACTGTCAGTCAGCACCTCTGTATAGGGCCACACCAGTGAGAAATGGGGCAGGGTGTGGCAGGACAGTAAACACTAATTCGATATATGCAATTTGACATGACAGTGTTTTCCAGCTTTTCAGGTAGCATATTATAATCTAAGCTTCCACATAAAATGTAATGGGAGCCTGGAGCCAGCCTCCTGACTGCCTGATCAAGCTGGCTATCTTTCCTCCCTTCCCTTTTCTCTAAATTGCAAGCTTATGCCACTGACATAATATGATGCTTTCATATTTATTGGAATGGAGTTTTCACATAGGACTTAATATTGCATGCATTTAATTTGTTTGTTTGTTTATTTGTTTTTTCCTGTGCACGTGTAATAGAGTATAAGATACATCTTGTAATTTGAAGTACAGATGTCTAGCATTGGGAGCTTGGTCTTGTAACTAACAATCGTGGATAGTAGCACTTGAGAGTACTTAAAGCTGTTGTTCTTCTTTACAAGCAGTATGTACATGTGGTGAAAGAAAATAGGAGTTTATAGAAGCATTGGCGTATGGATTATACCTTATTTGAGCATTTCATTTGCTGAGTTCAGTAATCATAATTTCTTAGTGTTACGAATAAGTGTTATTTTTACCCTGTTTATGCAAAGATCTATTTCTAAAGTTGAAGTCAGAGATTTAGCTAAATGGGGACATTTTAAAGACTTCAGTGAGCACTGTGTCACTTTCTGCTTAGCTTTTTTTTGCTTGCAATTGGCCTTACACTTCAGTGCTGTGTTGGGGCATGCAGGCTAAGAGTTGTGGTTAGTGTTTATGATTCACTCATTTTGAAAAGATTGATCGATGCTTTGTTACAGTGTTGCTTTATAAAACTGATTACCAGCTTGTGAAATAGACTGGCAACTTTTTAGTACAATAAGGTAAAGAACAGTATCAGCTGAAAAACCATGTGAACTACCTATATGGTGGTTTAGAAGCTCACATTTGTAAGATGCTGGTAAAGAGAGAATTGTTGTTTGGGAAAGAAAAGGAAACAATTTGCCAAAGTAATTTCTATTAAGAATTATAATTTCAGTAATTTTAAAACTAAAACATGACTTTTTTTTTTTTTTAATAACACTGCTTTAGTCTCAGAATTTGTGCAGCACTGTTTATGTCTTCATTTTGATGAATTTAGTTTAATGCAGAATAAGAGCTCTTTTTTCAGCTCTTTTCTTTAGTTTCCATAATTCTTAAAACACTTTTCTCATTTATTTATTTTTTTCAGCTGGAGGGCAGGCAGCTTTTGTGTGCTGTGGCTGTCAGCCTTCTCATTCTGTCTAGTTTTGACCGTTTCCTCTTGCTTTCTTAAAATGTGATGACAGTCTTCTGTGATGGTGTTCAGTTTTTATGAACTTGCTGTACCCACATGGAAGAGGCTGCTTGCACTTAACAAGAACCAGATTTAAGAGTGAAGAAAAATAAAATGCAATGCTGTTGGAGGAAACAAGAAAAACAAGGGTTACATGAGTTAAATTTCTAGATCAACTAACATATAGGATTGTTTTGTAGTGTTTTTTTATTTTGAACACTTAATCCTATTAAATAATTGGTTACTTACTTCACATGTTTTCTGCTTGCTTTTTCCTTTCAAGTGTTTGTTTTTTTTTTGGTTTTGTTTCTTCGTCACTTATTTCATGTTACATTCCCATTGTTTTTTTCCCCTCCTGGAACAAAGCAAAACTTCTTTTCATTCCTTAATGTGGGAATTTCTGTCCCTGTGTTCAAGTCCAAATGTCCAGACCTTGATGGCAGCACAGCTGTGGATACTGTGATAGTCATTAAGTGGCTGGGCATCCTAGTAAGGGACACCCAAACTGACAACGCACTAAATATTCTGTCAAATTACTCCCCATTGTTCCTCAAGAACCCAACGTAGGAAAACCTGTCGTTTGTTCTACAGTGTCACCTCCTTACTGGATTAGAGGACATTTCCATTGCTTGTGGAAAGTTTTCTAAACTGTGAAACAACTGAGGAGCTGGAGCTCTTAAATTACAGACCAGACTTTTATGACAAAGCTACCACTAGTTTCCAACCTTGCACATGAAAGCATTTGTATATTCAAATTGGTAGCTGTACGTCTGTATACTTATTTTATAACTGAAGATATATTTTTATTCCTAGAAGAACCACTAAACGTTTGCAGGGAGCTTGGTTGAAAAAAGAAAATGAATATTTTTATATCTTTTCTACCAGTATTTGGAGAACAAATGGTAGCAAAGACATAGAGAGAATAGAATCTGTGCTTCTAAGTAGCTTCCTGCTTCCTTATTTGTCTGCTGACACATAAACACTACCAGCAATACAAGGTGGGAGGGAATATATTAGTGTATTTTTGTTTCAGTTAGTGGGGTTCCTGCTGGGTCATAGAACACTGAGTCTTTGGAATTTAGTCTTTGCTCATTAGTGCGTGTAACAGAGAGAGCTGCTGACAATGTATCTGGATCATATATTCCTTAGGAATATTAGCTTAGAAAAAGGGATTTAGTAGGAAAGGAGAATTTGCAAAGGCTCCGCAGAGTCACAGTGTTAGCAATCACACTTGAAGATAAAATGTAAGAATTGTGCATAGGTGCCACTTTCAATCTCTATTCTGCTGAGATGACCAGATTTTTCTGCTGTCTCCTTTCTGTGGTGGTTTTGGGACAAGGCTGTGTGAGGGACATAGCTGGATCAGGGCAAGCCTGTATTGCCCTCAGCCTTTGCTGTGTCTCTTTCAGCATGGCACAGAGCAGATTTCCCTCATATGCAGTGATGTATACAGCTTTTCTTTGCATCAGTTCCTCCAAGAGAAGATGAATTCATTGTGACTGCTTCTGTAGCTGACATCCTTTAGCCTAGGATTCACTGTTACAAACATGTTCCTGATTCTTGAACCCAGCCTACTCCCAGATTGTGTCTCTCTTCTGGTTCCCTTCATAGCTCTCTGTAAGTGGTTCTTCTTCCTACCCTCCTGTCTCTTCCACCTTGTGTAAAAGCATTTCTCAACTTGGTCTTTGTAGGTCTTTGTTGGTGGTTTGTTTGGGTAATGAGAACAGTTTCCTTACAAAATGTCTTGAGACTCTTGCAGGGATTTTCATGCCTACTGTTTAGGAACGCTCATACCAATTCATTTACAATTTATTCTGAATGTAAGGATTACACTGTAATAAATTGTCTATGAATGTGTGCCAACTTCCTTCAAGCACAAACAAAATTACTGAATTGTGCTGTAGGCCTTACATTAGTAACTAACAGGGTTATAGGTCTAATTAGTAGGTCCTTTAACATGGTAAGAGCTAATGCTTTTAGAGAGCTAATTGCTTTTAGAAGCACAAAAGTGTCTCCCGTATCATTTCATGGCTGTGACTGTACTTTACTAGATGGCTGTGGCATTTGCCACTATAGCTTAAATCAGGCTTTGTTGACATGCTTATTTTTTTTTCCCCACTGTGAAAAGAAAAATAAATTATTTAAATCTTCCTTCTCTGTGCTTCTCAGTAATGGAATTACGAATACTATATCTATTTCACTTTCTGCTTTATGCTCTTTGATATTTGTAGAGTCTGAAGTAATCTCACACAGGTTTTATTCTCTTCTTTGTGAGATTAGTTACAGTGATTCTCTTAGATTACACAAAGAGGATGCTTTAAAAACATATAGGATGTATTTGAATATTTTTCCACTATGCAACATGGGAGTTGTTATAGAGAACATACTTTGCATGTATATTTTTAATTGTAGAGAATAAAAGAATTAAAACTGCAAAAGGTAACAAAAAGTATCTGTATGGAAACAGATGATGTGGAAGGCATTTAGAAGGAATGAGAAAAGCAGATAACTCATCAAGGGACAGAGCCAAAAATAGGACAGAGGAGGTTAAAGTGGGACCATTCTTTTCCTTGTTTTCCTATCCATCTGCAGTATGTTTTGTTTACAACTAGAGTTTTAAACACAGAACTGTGTGAAAAGGAAATATACTGAATGTTGAGTTTGAAGGCTAACTTCTGTTTTTGTTCTGTGGATCTCAAGCTTCTGTAATGATTTCCAGCTCCTCTGAAAGTGCTTACGAGTTGCTGATGTGCTTCTAAAATGGTGCCAGTGGTGTGATGTAGTATTCACCCAGCTGCCCTCATCTGCTTGTTTTCCTCTCTGGTGGATTTGGATTTCCAGCTATTGTCATTTTCCTTTCTAAAATGTTTGCTTTTGAACAAAGAATTTCCATGTATGGACAAAAAAATAAGAGTACATTTTCAAAGCTTTTGGGTAGCATGAGAATTAAGAGGATTAGTGTGTCAGAACCTGAGACAATACAGTCTACCTCATTTTGTCAAAGCAGAAGTAAAAGTAAAAATACTTCTAATGCTACTTCTCATTTAAGCTGATAGTGATAATATTGCAAGTCTGTTAATAGATGATCTCGTCTATGTAAAGCTCCAAAACTGGGTACCATGAAGTTAATCTTCTACTGAAAGAAATAAGCAGGCTTCTGAAGAATAAACCAAAGCACTGATAGTTTTAACAGCACAGATACTGGAATGCAACAGGCACCCCCAAAACAAAGAAATCCGGTCAGTTTTGGGGGTACAGACTTCTTTGCTGTGGTTGTCAATCTTGAATTCTAGTTCTTCTGTTTTGAAAAGTGGAACAAGATCATATTTATTATTGAACAGTCTGGACTGTTTTATCTAATAACTCCTTTGCAAATGTTCAGGCTAATAAATTGTCTCACGTGTACATACACAAAGGGCAGTGATCTGTAACATCGTTTTAGATAGGGTGTGTATGTGTATCAGCTCACCGTAATTATAATTTACCTAATCACAAGTAGAAAATAGGTGGAGTCTAAATGACTCTGTAGGAACAAGACGTCCTATTAAAGGAAACGCCATGAAATATTTTGACCTTCTTAGAAGTGCTACATATATGCTACAGGTGGATTAGCTTTTGTCATCGTACCTGGGATCTCCTATCTCTGGTGTAATGGAATAAATATTAAGTGTAATATTCTCAGTCATTGCCAAGTTTCCTTCCAATTTTCTGTAGTTACAGGTTAGAATTGGGAAAGGAAGAAGAAAGGTCATGTTCACTAGGGTAAAAATCTTATTTAAGTAGTAATAAGGATATGACTGAAAGCAGAATAGTCATAGTAATTTATGTTTGTATATATATATATATATATTTAGACCTATAATCTGGCATAGGTCTAACTTTGCCCTGTTTTGCTTTTATTGTTCATAGAGGTGTTTAAAATGCCAGCATTTGTAGTGGTGTATATATATATTTAAAAAAAATCCTCTACAGTACTTTTAGTAGGTATTGACCTCAGTTGATGGCACTACAAGAAACCCTAAGAGGCCTGATTCTCCTTGCTCAGCACTTTTTTTTTTTCTAGCTTAGAAAGTTTTATACCATCTTTGCAGTCACTGTGTATGCTGTTTGGAAGGAAAACAGAACTTTGCCTCATTTCTTACTTTTCTTTGGAGCTTAAGGGGGATTCTGGCAAGTTTGATTGCAGCTGACATTCAGAATGTCCCATATGGTCACAAAATAGCTATAAAAAACCATTTCAGTTGTGAATAAAGGAGTGTGTTAATTCACCAAAACTACTAGAATTTGTATTGGTTTGTTACTGTTAACTTTGTGTGTCCTTTATGATTTTTTATTTTTTCTTTTTTTTGAAAATGCTGAATTGCAGAAGGGTTTGCAGTCAGTCATGGAAAGAATGAGTATTAAAAAAGGTAGAAAGGATGCAGTTGTTGCAATGAATGACAAGGTTTAAGAGCTATAAGAAAAGCAAAACTGAAGCTCAGACTGAAGTTTCTGTAGTACCTTCTAGAAGTTACAAAATACTTAAAAGAGGTAAGAAATATCTGTGCATTGTTCTGGATATCAAATTTCCATACTTGGGTCTCATTAGGTGTTGCTAAAGGGTTACCTGCTGCTCATGAAAGCTGGAGGAAGGGACTTCTGCTTGCCAGGAGGTTTTAGCTTTCTGTGAAATGGAAAGAAACATTTTAATACATGTTGGACCATACAAAGCATTAAAGGAATTTACTTTTTTTTTTAAAACTTAGGTAGTGTCAGTGCTTCATGGCTTTATGTAAAATACAATTACTTTAGAACAACCTGCTTTGATGGGCATATCAATTACAATTTGATACTTCTCTGACAGAGGACTTTGAAATATGCTCAAAGCTGCACAGGGAAGCACTCAATACTTGGCAAAGGAGTAGTGCAACAGAAAGAAATTTTTTTAAGGTTAGGTTGAAACCAATTAAAATAAAGAGAATCCTTGGAATCAGAGTCTTTCATTATCCTCATGCCTGACCTTTGGGCTGTTGCTCTGCCTTGAAACTGTGTAGGATCAGGATGCCTTTAAGGTAGGTTGCAGTGGCTGTGGGAAGGGCTGCAGGTCATTCCTGAGGCTGGTGGCCCAGCCAGAAACAGGGAGCTCAAGCCAGGCAGCTGCCACAGCTGCTGGATTAAGACTTTTTTTGCTTAATTCAGACAAGAAGGCTTTGCTCCTTGAAGTGCTTCATGAAAGGAGAAGAAGAATGGGGAAGATTTGGGTTTTGAAGCTTTACCCAGTCCCTGACTTCAGTAGTGCAGCTCTCAGGATGAAAAGTGGGACAGGAGACCACATTGTTTCTTTCTCCTTATCTTTTTCATTGTTTATTTATATTGGAAAGGACTTAGGAAATCCTGTATTTGTATTTAAGGTTGCTCAGTAGTTTTCAAAACGAGCATGATATCCATAGGCATTTTTTAGTTGTTTACCTCTGGTTAGCCTTTGTACAAACTGAACAGCTATTCAAGCAGTAATTTTGACTTTGTAACTCCTCTATCAACAAGATAACTCTGTTGTGAGAGAGCTGTTCTATTTATAGCCACAGTGCTGGAGTCAGAAACACACAACAAATGTACTTCCTTTTATCCACCTTCAGATCGATCAGATATTGATCTTTACAGATCAGTGATCCATGGAAAAAGACTCCAGAGATCTGACCATTATTCTTACTTGTATCACAGATTTGCACCATGAATTTGAATAGAGTGTTTCACCTCTCTCTGCCAAATCTCCACCCTTTTTTTTTTATATTTTTTTCTTTTCTCACAGCCTTTGTGTATCTGGTTTATCAGGTTATTAACTCTAACCATGTGTGTGATGCTCAGTGACAGTAAGACCAATATCAGTCAAGGTATGGTTGCTATACTAATACAAAGAGCTGTCATGTAAATGGCCAAATGTACACAGTCTCTGGAAGAAATGACTCTGTGTGGGCATTTCACAAGTTGCTGCTGAGATATGATTGTAGTTAGATGTGTTTAAATCATTTTCTGTAACTCTGGAAATATGCTATTTTGCTGTAGTGTCTGAGAGTATATCTGAAGGGGCTACGATGCTCAAGATGTTGCTTTTACAAGAATACCAATAGCGATGCTTCATGGCCAGGCTTATTTGAAGAAGCTTTCAAATCCAAGAATGTCAAGTCTCTGTTTTCAGTGTACAGCTTTAGTAGGTGGTGATAATCCAGATGTAATCTGACAAGTATTGCTTGATAATGTAATGTTGTTGTTTTTTTTTTTGTGTGTTGTTCTCAATGATGAAAGTTATTTAATACCGGCAAATGTTTTTGAAACAGTCTGGTAAAACTGAATTGATCTGTTTGAATACAATGTTTAAGATCTCTGTAGGCTTTTGTTAGGCAGCTGTGCGAAAAGACCATATTTATTTAACCACGAAGAGCTGACTTCTTCTTGGGGTTAAATGGAGTAACTGATCAGGCGGTATCTTCTCTTGTTCCTATTGTGACACTTGTTATAGTTATGACAGTTTTTATTCAGGAGTAGTCAAGGCCTGCACTTAAAATACCAAAATTTGTAAAAAAATGAGTTTATGGGGGGAAAAAAAGCGAAGGGCTCTGTACAGAAATTCCTAATTTATGGTTTAAAGAAGTGCTCTCCATTCTTTTTCGCCTGTGTTTCATCAATTGCTTTTGTATTTTTTTGGCAGGAAGAAGACAGATTATAGGGACTGGAATCTTTCTGGCATATGTTCATAAAGTACATAGGTCTTTACTGTAGTCAGGAACTTTACTTCTCTTTCAGCAGCATCTTTTCTATTGGTTTAATGGTGTGTTTATATTCCCTAGTTTTTCAGACCATGAAATTCCTTGCATTTAGTATTTGTACCTTTTAGTATATTTGCACATCTAGTATATATCCATATATGTATGTGGTACATAAGGATAGCATATAATTACTATGCCTGTATAGTGATGAAGAGAGATCATAGTTCCATAATTAGAGTCCATCACTACAGAAATGACAAAGTAGTCTTTTTCTCATTGCTCGTTGCTTTAAAATAAAACATAATCCATATTCCTTATGTGAGAAGAATGGAAGTAAGCATCAAATTAGCCTTCTGTGAACTGAATTTATCTGAAATGCCTGCATAAGTGCACCTTACTGCTTAATCTTCAGCTGCTGTGGTTACCTGTGAAAAATACCAGTTATGAAAGGTTAAGAAGGCAATGAAACAGACAGATTTCATAGATAAGAAATTAGAGAATAAATAAATAAATAAATAAATAAATAAATACCAGACAAGTATAANTACATAAGGATAGCATATAATTACTATGCCTGTATAGTGATGAAGAGAGATCATAGTTCCATAATTAGAGTCCATCACTACAGAAATGACAAAGTAGTCTTTTTCTCATTGCTCATTGCTTTAAAATAAAACATAATCCATATTCCTTATGTGAGAAGAATGGAAGTAAGCATCAAATTAGCCTTCTGTGAACTGAATTTATCTGAAATGCCTGCATAAGTGCACCTTACTGCTTAATCTTCAGCTGCTGTGGTTACCTGTGAAAAATACCAGTTATGAAAGGTTAAGAAGGCAATGAAACAGACAGATTTCATAGATAAGAAATTAGAGAATAAATAAATAAATAAATAAATAAATAAATACCAGACAAGTATAAAGTGGTTATTGATGAAATAAAAATCAGGCTGAAGGAAAAGCATATTTTGATTACTGTAGAAAACAGTGATCAATGTGAAGGGTCATATTCTCCCTTTGAGAATCTTTAGTATCTTGATATTAAATATTGATGGCTTTTTTCCCTTCTTTTCCTCTCTCTCTCTCTCTCTTTCTCTTTCTCTCTTTTTCTCTCTCTCTCTCTTTTTTTTTTTTTTGTATTAACTTCATTTTAACTTCTTCTCCACTACATATTTTTACTGTGTTATGCACAATAAGCTAGTGCTTGCTAAGCATCTTTTGACTGAATTTAATGAAAGTTCACATCAGAACTCCCATGTTTTTAGTCTTGTCAACAGATGTGTAAAAGCAAGTACCTGTGCTGTACTATTTTTTCATTTTTTTCCTTAAAACCAACCCTTTTATGTCGAGGTTGGATTCGGTATCTTTAGTATCACTTTCTTGGTTGTGCCTTGTTATGCACAGTGGTCATTGGACAGACAGAGATGAGGATGCCTGACACCACTGCTGTGTGTATTGCATTTCAAATACCACTTTACTAGCTTCTTTCTTCTGTGGGGTGTGCAAAGCAAGAAAGTGGAACCAAGCAAAGTGAATGTAGGATCTGACCTGCTCTGTCAGCTGAAGTTTTAGTTTTCTCTCCCAGTGTGAGCTTATTTGTGTCCTAGCCCGTAGCCCGTTAATTGTGGATGTGGAGACATGCATAATGAGAAGATGGCTTTGAAAGGGTTTGCTATCTGAACAGAAATTGGGAATAATGGGTTGATAGACCAGGTAGTAAATATAAAGGAGCAGGGAGTTGGGTGTGGCCAGTAAGACCATCTGTGGTATCAGCTCCTGTGGTACTGCTGATTGGCCCCATAGATGGCTTTCGGTAGGCATGAATACAAAATGGAAGTTGGAGGACAGATTTGCAATATTGCTGACAGGTTTTGGTGTGAACATTTATCGGGAGATTTTCCTAGTTCTTTGTGTGCTTCTCTTGATGATGTCCTTCACAATGCCCAGCAGCATTATGGCCTGCGCAGAGCTGGGCAGTGCTATACTGATTTGTCAACAAGAGATGAAGAGTTTGGGCCACAAAGAGCTGTATGGCACCTGTACAGGTAAAGGTGCTTATGTTTGGTCAGCTAAAGCAAACCTGTGACCTGTCATTGAAGAGTTCAGTCTCTGAGGATTTAGGGAGTTTTTTTGTACTGCAGATGCACAAAGGATCTTGAAGGTGGCCTTGAGTGTGTGCTGGATGCCAGCTGTGCTTCTGAGGACACAAACTTCTGTTCTTTGAGACATGTTTTAATCTGGAGAACCTAAGGAGCTTTCTTTTCTGGAAGATCAGGATAAATGTTTCCATGGAGGTGTGGCCTACAGCAGCAACCTACTGCAGATTATCCCACCTACATTAGCCAGAGCACCCCCAAAGTGCTGTGTTTGTATTAGATCAGTTGGCTTTATCTTTTGCATGGTGTGCTGCAGTGGTTAAATTTCAGCAGAGGTTGGTTAGCTGAAGCAAGTTGTTCCAAAGGTGAAAGGCCATTGAAAACCTGCCGAGCAGCTTCGAGTTGTTGGCTGGAGAGACAATAAGCTGAAGTCTAACCTCCTCTTACTTGCAGTTCGAATGTGCAGAGCCTGTATGTGGAGAGGTTTTGGTCTGGTCTGGGCACCTTATAGCAGTGTGAGGCAGGAAACCTGAGCTATGGTTGAAAGCCCGTCTTGCTTCCCAAGACTCACACCACTTGTTCAGAAAATGGCTGTTCTGTCTCTGCCCTGGCTTTTGAGGATGCTTCCAACGTAGCTCCATGAACATCCTTTTACAGAAGTTGTTGTTGGGTTCACAGGCAGCACAGGTCAGAAACAGGATGTGTTAGTGCAGAACATTAAAGGACCAAGTTACTTATCTACATGTAGAAATTGTATTTACTGGGCACTGTGCATTAACAGTAAAGTATTATTGCCATGGGTGCATACGCAAAATACTCCTTTATATATATATTTTTCTGGACTTTCATGTAGCGACTGCTTCCAGAATAATGTTGGGGTGCATATGAACTTGGTAATTCATTGTCATTTATTAACTTGTACTTAGAGCAGAGAGGCAGGGCGGGTAGAAACTGATTGTCTTTCCATAAGGCTCTTTACCTTTAAAGGCAAAGTCCATATAGTTAGTATTTCTTATCTGAGAATCAAGCACATGTGGAGTGAAAGGATCTGTGACTTGGGCATACAAGGGACTTATCTTCAGTGAAAAAGGTATGATTTTTTTACTTAGGGGTAGCTAACAAGCATTAGTTGTCCCAAGATAAAATGTAAGAACTAGGTGCATTTGTTTTAGTTCTAGATAAACCTGCAAAGTCAGCCAAATGGGAAGGTAGGAAGGACTTACTTCACTTGGTTTACTTTGTGATAAATTTACAAAGCTTGATCTTTGCTTTGTTTTTCTCTGGAATAAATAATATTTATTACTTAACCCAAACTTAACCTCTACTTTTTAAGTATGGTGATAACTTCAGGCTGAAGCTGTTCCTGAAATGTTAAGAACTTGCTATATTTTGATACTAGAAATAATTCTGATGTACTGGTGTAGTAGTGGTGTTCCTTAATTTAGAACGGACTGCTGGAGATTGTCTGGTCCAATTTTCCCCCACTCAGAGTAGGGTCACTTTTAAAATTAGATCAGGTTGCTAATACTGTGATCTGCTTCCTCTTTATGATACTTCGAATCAGTTTGTGGTTTTTATTTTTTGTATATTTGACTGTAGGAATGATGTTTAGCTTTAGGTGACATCATAACAACCTTTGCATGTTTTAAGGTGAATTCTTTGCTGCATTAGTTTTGCTAGAGACTTATTGGGGTCAAGGTTAGAGCTAAAATTTCAGCTTGTTGCTTTCTTTTTTTTTTTTTTTTATTCTAATTGCAGCTACACTTAAGATGAAAGATGGTTTTTGAAGGCTTTAGCAAAATGCATTTTTCAGAGTGTGCTAAGCATTAGTAACGTCAATCTATAAAAGTGGTAAATGTTCAGTCAAAGGGGAAGCAAGATAGAAAGATACAAAGAATGACCTTGATTAAACATTTAGACTTAGCAGTTCATAAGTTATAACTTCAGTAATTCTGCTTTGTCCTTTCTCAGATATAAGTAAGGTCAAAGATACCAGATTAATAAAATAACAGAAGGAGAAAAACAAAGGAAAAAAATAGGGGTGTTGTGAAACATGATAAGATTTTACTCAAACAGAAAGGTGCTTTTCAAAAATTTGTCATGAACAGTGGTGCTAGGAAGATACCATGAAGTTAGCGGAACTGATTATTGTACACTGATTGAGAGATTAGATGTGACTAGGATTACTAGAACTTGGAATCATTATTTCTTTTTTGTCATTTGAGATTGGCAGGTGTGTTTATTATATATATGATGATATTAGATTAAAAATATATTCCAGAATTGAGAGTAATTTTAAGTATCTTGATTTACTTGTTGACAGTAGTTGGTTTTGATGCTTGGACACAGATCGCCATTAGCTGCCTTTGCAGGTGTTAATATATAATGTATTTTAAATTACTAATGAAGGACTGGTTTTTGTTTTATGTTAATAGCCGCCGTTCTGGCCAGTATACAATGAACCATGATGATTCCAAGAAGATCCCGGATGGAGTGTCTTTTGATCGCTCAGGTTCCCAGGACTCCTTGGATGCAATGTCTATGGACGATTTTTGGAAAGAAGTTGAAAACATTCATGAAACGAGAGGAAATAATCATGAGGAACAACAAGCAATTGTAGTAAAGGAGCCAGATGGTAATGGAAAACATTGTTGTGAAAGATCATCATTTTGCTTATTTAAGGATTTTCTTTAAGCGTTATTTCAAGGGATGGACTCACCAAATGCCCTTAAAAAAGGAATACTTTGTTGAACATGCATTTTTGAAAAGTCTTTTGCCTCTGGTGCATAGTGCACTGAAGGAAAATTGCACTGGAAATAAGTAAAAGGCTGTTTTTCTTTTAAACAGTACTTGCAGAAAATGTAAAGTGTCGGCTGTAGTTCAGACTGTGAGAATCATAAACCTTTATTTGCAGTTTACTTTGTATAAGTTGTTTGTTACTGTAGTTCTTGTGGATAGAAGCCTCGCAAAGCGAAGCCAATGATTTACTGCTCAAGTTAGCTAAAGTAACTTCTGGGCGTACAAGTATCTTGGCTGTTCTGTTGTATTATTTTTGTTTCACTGAAGCATCACTCCTTAGGGCAGTAGAATAAGCTGGGCAGTTTCTTTATTTTTCTTATCCCGTCAGACAAAAGAGAAATAAGATCCTTAATTCCATTCTTTCTTCTCTCTCAAAAAAAAAAACCTTTTAACGTCGCAATAACTTCCCCTATCGGATTCTTACAAAAATATCCTGAGCAGCAGAGACTGTTGTTCTGCAATGCATGAGTGTTTTTTGTTTTGTTTTGTTTTTACACCAGCTCGCTGATACTGATATGCCTTCAGGCTCTGCAGTCCAAAACCCACAATTTCCTTTTTTACTTTATATATAGTTTTCTTCCCCTACTTGCCTCACCAGCTCCAGCTGCTGGCTCTGTGCTGGCAGAAGCCTGAGTGAGTCAGCTCAGCTATTGCTGTGCCCCACACCTTGTTTTATGTGCAGCACCTCACTCCTGAACATGTGGGATGTTGCTACTGGCCTGCAGGCTGCCTGGGCAGTGGGCTTGCTTGAGCTGCAGCCATACAAATACAAGGCAAAAGAAGGACAGGGCCTGCTTCTCTTAGATCTGCTCTGGAGAATAGACATAGACCTCCCTTCTAGCACTAATACCAGAATGCGCAAGAGTTTTGTCAGAGACTCTGTATTTGGCTACACAGCTGCTGCAAAACTCATACTTGATGTGTCTGTTTTCTGAATATTGCTAAAATTCGGATGAGCATTGAATGTGCACTGGGCACTGGGGGAAACTGCAAGCAACAGAAAAGCTGACATTTTTAGGCAGCTTAGACATTGAAATGTTGCTTGAAAGTTTGAGGAGGTTTTTGTAATGATCTAGCAGTACAAACTAGATTGTTACAGATAGAACTTAGTGTTAATGTTTAAAAGAAATTTCCGTTAGGGAGATGACTGATTTCAGAAGCAGGAGTTTTGCTGTTGGTGGCACTACTTAATAGCTTTCTCCTCTATGTGTAATTATCTGTCAATAAAGGATACCTTACCAGCTGTAAGACTAAAGCAACAATCATTTTATGGGCTGTCAGCAGTCTGGAAACTATGTCAGAAGAACTGATTAAAAAATAGCATTAAGGTGACTCCTGTAGCCTGGTTTGTCCTTCAATAAATTGAGCTAATGGAGAGCTGTAGGATTAATGTATCAAGAAAACTGGGCAAAGCTGTGTCAGTAAGGAAGCTAAAAAGATTGAGGACTGAACTAAAAGTCAGTGAAGCAGCAATGATCAGAGGCTTTTAGACTTTCTCATACACATTTGTACTAGGTAACGTTTCTAAAATAGTGTATTATTTAATGAGAGTGTTGTCAGTAATGATACAGGCTAGCCCATAGTGATCTATGTTGAGTTAACTATTTTAAAATCCTTATTATGATGTGTTAACACTTTTAAGGCACTTTAGAAACAACTTTTTTTCTAAGTCATAATGATAAGTGTAAATAATTTTCTTATGGATCTCCATGTTTGTTTGCTTTTTTTTCCCCCAGTGAACTGCACTAGGTATGTCATGTCCTTGTAGACTAGTGTGTTTGACAGTACTGGAAAGCCAGTATTTATGCACTTTTTTCTTTGCCTGGCTCAGAGGGAGAACTGGAAGAAGAATGGCTGAAGGAGGCAGGTTTATCCAACCTGTTTGCTGAGAGCACGGGTGATTCCCAAGAAAGCATGGTGTTCCTGTCCACGCTGACCCGAACCCAGAAGGCAGCAGTAGAAAAGCGAGTAGAGACTGTCACGCAGACCTTGAGGAAAAAGAACAAACACCACCAGATTCCTGATGTCAGAGATATCTTCAGGCCACAAAGTGACCCAAAGGGAAAAGTAAGTTCCTGGCTGTCATTTTCTTTGATGATGACAGAGGGGAGAGAGGGACAGATAGGAATGATGAGAAGGGCGAGCAGCAGAAACACAGAAGAGCTATTTCTATAAGATTTGTGTCTAACTTTTAACTGAATTCCAATGGAAGTTCTTATGCATTTATAGGAGCAGCACTGTTCCAGACTTGACATTGGCTAAGCAATTTTAGTTTGTAGAATGCAGTATATATGTTGGCCTCTTTTTACACCAAAGGGATGAATAAAACAGTCACTCCATGATTAGAACCTGATTGGATTTAATTTTAATCCAAGCACAAAAATTATGACAACAAACACCCAAAGAGCAACCAAAAAAGCACTTTGTAAGTGGTAAAACCTGCAATCATTATATAAAAAAGTGTGCGATGAGTTTTCTGCTGGGTTCTGAGAGGTTCCTTTTTTCCCTTGTGGGTTGTTGAGCGGGAGAGCTCCTCTCCCTCTTGCAGGAAAGGGGAAGGAGGAAAACGGGACTATAATTAGAATTCCTCTTCTGTAGAGAAGCATATGCTCTCTCTTCCTCAAAAAGGAAACAGACTTTCAGCTGCAAGGAGATGCTGACTGGATGGCTGTACACCACTAGCTAACCAAATTCCAGCCCTGTCTTTGGTTGTCACTCCTGCTGTTGCTATGCAGCCATCACAGCAATAGCATGGTGGATTTTGAAAGGATTTCATTTTCCCCGCGCCCCAACTGCTGCTTCTTCCTGGGCAGCTTCTTTTAGCTTAAGCAGAGGTGAAAGATAGTGGGGGATGTTTGAAAGTTCAAATGTATGTTCTGGAGGCAGAACTTCCCATTCACTGTTCTGCTTTGTATGTGGTTTCAGAAGAAATACTAACCATAAAAGATTTCTGGGATTTGGTTTGGAATTGACTAAAAATACACCTAAAAATTACAAGATTTAAAAGGAGAGCAATTTTGTTAAAATAGTATATAGCCTAAAGCTATATAATTTCCCTCTCAAGCTTGTTTGTTATTTTGGTCAAGTACAAGAAATACTCATGTTCGTGTTTAAACTACACGGTGTAATGTCTGAAAATCCTATGTTGCAGTGTTCTGTAGACTTCTACTTCTTTTAAACTGCATGTTTTGATGCTGATAATATCAAAGAGGAATAATGCAAGCAGACAGATGATTGTAGCCATATAAGATATATGTAAGAAGATATTGATTAAAAATAGAAATAATTAAAAAAAAATCTAAAATCATTGTTTGGGTTATTTATCAAATCAGTCACAGAAAACTGGTCTTCACGGAAAGCTCAACTTCCTAGGTAACTTTGATACTCTCTCATCATTAGAAAGCTTTTATGTAACAAAAGGGGACAAGCCATCTGCAACAGTATGAAGTAATTCCAGTTCAATAATAGTATCTGAAAATCCTGTAACCTCCCTTCATCTAGGGGCAAGCAGGAGGAAAGGGAAAACAATAGACAGTGTTGTGATGTTTTTGCTAAGTTTCCTGCTATATTCCTGCCAAAGAGAAGCTAGATTTTTTTTTTTTGACAGGTTGAAAGTCTGCTTATCTGTGCATTTGCTGGTGTGCTGCTGCTAATCCATGGAACGTTAATAATTTTCTAAGTAGTCATGCTACTGTTTTATCTCAAGATCTCTGATTTTAAAAAACTGTATATACAAGTTTGTTTTGGTAGCAGAAATCTTTAAAACTCTTATTCATATTATCAGCAAATAAAGACTTATAGTGCTGATAAGATATCATTAAAAATCTGGAGTGCTAAACATTTGTTGTTGATCTATGTTGCAAAAAAGATAATAAAAAGCACGTGGAGATAAAAAAAAAAGTGGATGTATGTATTGATGTAGGTTTTCTGTATGTTCAGATACACTGTTTCAATGATAGACATAATACAATTCATAGAATGTGAAAAATCTTGAGAGTGGGTAGAGCAGCACCACAGTAATGTTGAAAGACTACATTTTATTATTCCTTACAAAACCTGTTGGAAAATTAAGTCACATATCCTTTTAGGAAAAGGAGGACTTAACTCTTTCTTAATTACATAGATTTTAGATCCTCTTAGACTTTGGCAAAAGGATTTTGACTGAAATACACAGGTGTGCTTTTGCATCGTATTTATTGTTCCTTTCTTAGGTCTGTGATAGAAGTGAACTCTCAGCTGAAGGAACAACTGAAAGCAAAAATGAAATGCAGGATGAAACAAAAGGTAATGCTAGACAGCTTTTTTTTTCTTTCTTTCTTGTTTTTAGGCTTTCTGTTTCGCAATCTATTTCAGAAATCTGTATTTTAAGTAACATTTTGGCAAAATAAAATGAAATTCTCATGGGAAAACCTGTTCTGGCCTGTGTTGTACTCTTGTAAAGTTTTTAAGTGTGGCTGTAGGTTGTATCCTTTGAGCTATCTGAGAAACCTTGTTTGTGGTCATCTTGTAATCAAGTCATCTGGGAGAAGTCTCTTCTCAAAGGTTATGCTTAAGCCTTTCCTGATCCTTAATTTATCCATTCTGGTTTATCTCTGCTGTACAGTACAGGAAATTAAGCAGTATACATATGTGCTGATGAGCTTTCAAGAGGAAAAAAAATCACGTGGATTATAAACATACAACAAAGGCAAGAACTGGCTGTATGTCTGCAACTCACAGAGTAAGACAGGAAAAAAAAAAGAAAACTTGAAGAAAACATTGTTTACTTTTATAAGAAAAATGGAAGGAAATTAGTATTCTGTCCATGTAGGACTGAGTTGTGCTCAGTAGTGTGTGATTATGCAAAAAGGGTATGATTTCCTGTGGAAGATCTGAAGAACTTCCCTCTCCCAGCAATGTAGGACAGAGCATAATGGAAGTCCTTGGCTGAACCCATAGTTTCTGGTTTGAGAGTCTTAATTTTGGTGAAAGACTTCAATGAAGCTTTCTGATGTTCTTGAGTGCCAGTAATAAAATATCGCTGCCCTTTATCATCTTACATTTCTTAGAGATGGGGGAATGTATGTGCCATGTAATCATGCCTGTCACTGCAAAGGTCGACATGTTATCTGGCAGCCATTTAAGCTTCAAGGTACTGCACTGCTTTTCTGGATTGTTTGTATGTCTTTTTTTTTTTCCTTCTGGGAGACTGGATAGCATAGGTGTCAAACTGGGCCCTATAGCTTCCTTAAATACTCAGGAAACTAGATCAAGTTTCCTACTGCAAGCTACTTAGTTACTCATCTGTAATTAAGCCATGAAATGAACTTCTCCAGTTTTAGAATATTGACCTGTATTCAGTTTTCTAAAAAAAAATAAAATAAAAAAATAAAAAGAAGATTGCTTTAGGATCAGACTTGAGAAGCAACGACAAACAATACAGGATGTGCTCGGAAGCTGAATTGAGAGAGATAAATATAGGGTAGCTCTTAATATCACTAAAACTATGTGTTTCCAGAAGTGTTGTTAATCCTTCCCTCTCTCACTCTCAGCAAACCTCACTGGAATAAGAACAGTATAAAAACTGGGAAGACTGCCAGGCTGCTGGTTCAGCAGAAGGGAAGGAAGAGATGCCTGGTGCTTGTGTCAATAAACTGCACCATAGGATTCAGAGCTGGAAAATTACCAAGCAGTTATTACAGTTTTTATCACATCTGGTTCTTTTTTTCCAGTGGCCCTGATGAACCCCTCAGAAATAGAAAATTCTGGAAAGCAACTCCCATATGCTAGCTCTCCACAGCACAGATTGTGA
Organism: Odontophorus gujanensis; assembly: GCA_013399175.1. NCBI lineage: Eukaryota > Metazoa > Chordata > Aves > Galliformes > Odontophoridae > Odontophorus > Odontophorus gujanensis. Next base: position 51,219 of record VXAB01012529.1, read on the forward strand.
TGTGGATGGCAAATGCAGCCTGCTTACATTCTCATGCACTTCTGCTCTTGTCAGCATGCTAAAGCGTGCCCTGCTCCTGGGATCAGAGCAGGAAGGAAAAACCATTGAAGTTCAGCAGTGTTAAAAGCACTGCACCTGTTTCAGTGCTGTACTGTGATCTTTACTCCAGAATGATGGGCTAATTAGTGTTATACAAACAGTGAATGATTTCAAGGAGAGAAGCAAACTGCTTGATATTTCAGAGATGCTAAGTATTCATGAAATCCAAAGGTGTTATTTTAAAATGGAAATCCCCTTTAACAAAGTAGTTGTACCAGTTCTAACTAAAAAGTATGCATACCATCATAAAAAAAAATCTAGATCTTAAACTGAGATACTGGATTTCTTAAAACTGAGTGAATGAGTCCCTTTTGCCCTTCTCCAAAGGTGATGACTACTCCTAACTTGGTATTTGAATGCAGGATTCTCAAGTGCTTCTGCCAGACTGAGCACACACGGTCTGTGTGAACCTGTTGAACTTCCTCCATTCTTGCCTGTCCAGCACAGCTTGTTTCTTGCCTGAGCATTGTATGCAAATTTGGGGAGTAACATGAAACCATTACATTTTCATTCTTTTCTACCTGATTGAGCACAGCAGTTTAGTAAGCTCCTAAGTTTCACTTATTAATAAATGCATGTTTCAGTTTTTTGGAAGGACTCTTTCTTACTGATTTTGCTTGTCTGTTTCATGTAGGTACAGAAAGTATCCATGAGAAAGAAAAAGAAAATTTAGAATAATATATACATTTTCATTTTAATAATCCATATCCCTCACTGAAATCCCTCAAAGCTAGCAACAGTTACCAAAGAAAAAAAGTAATTCTCTTTGAATGCCTGTAAAAATTAATAAGTATCTATGCCATTGGAACATCTCAAGAAATAATAAAAATAATAAAAATAAAGCAGATATATAGCTAAATACTCATTAACTTTACTGGGGAGCAGCAAAAGTCAGTTTACTGTGGGACTCTGGTTGTCCTACACACTGAGTTAGTTGCAAGGGAAGAATGTTAAGTAAAGCTTCTGTATAAAGACATCCTCAAAGTGTAATGATCTGGTAAATAAATGAAAGAATTGAATGCACTTCATGTGAGATGGTGGCATAGAACTGTAATGCTTGCTTCTAGGTAGAAAAAAGACTGAAAAAGTAGTTGTATTTTTTAGTTGAGTTTGCTTCTACTTTTCATTTTATGTGATAAATAAGGATTTTATGGCTGGAGTGCTAGAGTTCTAGTGGAAAGACTGTGAACTTTTAGAACTTTCTATTAGAAGTCAGTTGTGAATTAGCATTGTAAATAAACGTTTTGTCAGTTAAAAAAAAATTCAGCCATTCAAATTATCAATTAGGATTTAAAAGTATAGAACTATTGGCCTATACTTTAGATTCTCTGTCAAAATTAGGAAAAGCAAGGTTGACACTTCTGATTTTTTTTCACATCCTAATAAAAAAGATTGCCAAACCTAACACTCCAACCCACTCCTGAAGAATTCCCATAATTTTATGTGATGTTTAAATAGCACTGTGAACCAAGGAAAGGATACAGGCTGATTTAAAATATGGTCACCACATTTTCAGAGACAATATTTACATTTTCTGTATCACGCTTGCATTTTTTTCTTGAAATACTACATGCAGTTGGCAGCTTGACAGAATGCTGAAGCTGCTTCCTCCTATGACTGCTTCCTAGTTAATAAGTGCACAATAGAAACAATACAGTACAATCAATAAGAAACTCCCCATAACAGCAGCTGTCTCAGACTTTTAAAATGTGTATGCCGTTACCAAGACATCTGCTTTAAAGTGTACCTTGGTACCTGAGGACTGAAATAGGAGCTACTGCTTTATTGTTTGTTAACGTCAGATCGTCAGATCTGTCCCATGCTGATAGGAAGTATGTAGGTCATGTATAGTGTACATTAACATGACAAAAGTCACGGGTGGATAGGGAACATTTTTATTCCGTTTGGATGCATTAAACAGCTTACATGATATATGTAGGCATATGCACGTAGAGGCCAGAGATCGAAGCCAGGGAAGAATTTGACCTTGGATATGTTTGGTACTGAGGTCTCATATGTCTATTTACTGAAAGCAGTAGCTCTGGTTTCACGATCAGCTTAATCTTTAGCGTATGCCTCAGGAGTCTTTCAGAGTCTATCAAAAGCAACCAGCTGCTGCTCTGAAAAGAGAAGCTGGAAATACACAACCAGTAAAATTTGGAAATGTTTTATTCTACTTCTCATAGCATTGCTTGGCTGTAAGTAGAGTCAAACATTTTAACTCAAGTTCAGTGCTCTTTCTGGAACTGTCTTAGCTCTAGATCAATGAAATTGAAGTGGGAGTAGTTGCATTAAACATTGTGTCCTACCTGGTAGTGGCTATTGGTGTCTTCACCCATTTGCCTGTCTGCCAGGACCAGAGTTTGGCCCTACCAGTTGGAGGTAGCTTTCAGGGTTTACTCCAAAGCATAGCAGTGACAAGTCAGGTTTTATGTACCATCTTTCAATTAAATGCAGATATGATTCAGAAACAAAAAATGCACTTGTTATATGTTCTTTTTAAACTTGATGCTTCAGATGTTGTTTGGGTTGCATGACTGCATCTCAGCTTTTTAGGAGGCCACTGAAAATATCAGCATAGAGCAACACTTCCCCGATTCCTTCTCTCTAAATCAGCCTAGCCACAGTCTTTCCACTGCTTCACATCAGATGTTGCTGTAGCTGTAACTATTCTCTGGAGATTTTCTGGGTTTGTTTAGCATGATTATTCCAGGCCTTACAAAAATATCCCACAGTGGTGTAAAGAAATCTGTTATACCATATTCATATGCAACAGTGTATGCAGTGTTGATAGTTCACCTCAGCTCATGTATATTTCCTTCCCGCTTTTTCTGCGCTTGTTGTATGTTATATTTGAACACATAACAGGACCTTGTAGGTAGGAGTGTCAGAAGCGTGGTCTTGTTGAAATGAGCAGTATTAATTTGCTTCTGCTTGCTCTGGTTTTAGGGAAGTCTGAAATTAAACACAAGTACTTTAAGGCATTTGGAATGCCTTGCAGGAGGAACCTCACCCTGGCTGTGACCTTTAAGAAGCACTACATCACAAGTGATGCTGGAGAGATCGAAATTTTTCTCTGGCTAAATTATTTTGATGCTTTATATTAAAAAAAAAACGTTATTTACAATACAGTTTTCCTCTTGCTTCTTTCCTTTTTTTTTTTAACAAAAATTATTCCAAATTTATCAAGTGTTTAATTGAGATACAAGGAACAAATTGAAGTAAGGTAGTTATTCTGTATTTAGTCCTTCCCTGTATCACGGAAGCACATCTAGGCAATTTTGATGAATCTAGACTTTTCAGATAGAGGGGAGGAAAGGAATATCAGGATGTCTATGTAGTCTCCGTTATTCCCAGATATTACTGATGCATGGATGGGTGAACAGAAATTGAGAAGGATTGGAAACTGCCTGAATGGCTGGGCCTAGAGATCAGTTTTCAGAACAGATGATCAGAGGCATGAAACCTGATTGTAGGTCAGTGTACTCCAGGGGTTGGTACTGGATCATGTCCTGTGTAATATCTTCATTAATAGTCTGGATGATGGGAAGAGGGTCTATTCAGCAAATCTTCAGAGAGAGTGGCTGATATGCCAGAGGGATGTGCTACCGTGCCTCCAGCCTGTGCTGGGTGATGCTCAGCTGAAAAGCAGCTCTGCATAAAGGTGATCCTGGTGGACAAGCTGAATGTGAGCAAGTAATAGTTTCTTGTGGCAAGGAAGGCCAGTGGTGCCCTGGGCTGCATTAGGAGGAGTGTTGCCTGGAATTCAAGGGAGATGATCTTTCCCCTCTCCTCAGAACTGGTAGAGACCATGCTTTTTTCAGTGGTTCCCAGTGCCAGAACAAAAGGCAGTGGGTGCGAACTGCAACACAGGAGGTTTTCCATGAACATCAGGAAGCACTTCTTTATGGTGTGCATGACCAAGCAGTGGCACTGGTTGCCCAGGGAGGTTTCTTCCTTGGAGATCTTCAAAAACTGCCTGGACATTGGTCTGGGCAGCCTGTTCTGTGTGCCCCAGCTTGAACAGGGATTGGACCAGATGGACCCAGAGGTTCCGGCCAACCTCAAACATTCTGTGATTCTGTGATGTTAATGTTTGGATTGTACAATAAACTTTGTGTTTTGCTTCTGAAATTATTACAGCAGAAGAAGAATTGCTGTTTTACTTATAGCATGTTACATTTTTTGAAGCTGGAAAGTGTTCAAAGGCAAGAAAATTCTGATGCCAGAGCTATTTGGCTGTGAAGATATTGGTAATCTGCTGTTTGTTTGAAGTAGATTCCTTTATTTTTTCATAATAGAAAGGTCACGTGCCTTGGCAGAATTATTCTAGAAAATCTACAGGAGATGGTACCTTGTAAGAAGCCATATTTTTAACTGGCAGGAAAAAAAATAAATAAAAAAATGCAGGAGTAAGTGCATTTGCAACTGGAAGTATATCTCTTTCACAGGACTAATTTCTACCTTACTCTCATATGTTGAGTGATGCTCAACTCTGCTGCTGTTGATTGTTACGTTTTCTGTTCTGTTCTCAGATATGAAGTTCAGTCTTGGAACTAACGAGCAGAAGAGCCCACTTGAAGACATGCCATTTTCAGAGACTGACATCAATTTGGAGATACCGTTTGCAGAACAAGCAGCTAATCTCAAAGACAACTCAGTAGGCAAAATATACAAGGATGGTGGTGGCGATACTCTTCGCACGGTATGTTTCCTATTTATTTCTGTCATTGTTTTCACTGGCAAGTGGTACTATTTGGATGATATTTATCTGATACTGAGTGAATTAGGTTTAAAAGAATATTGTTGGATCTAGCTTTATGAGGATAAACCTTCTCAAGAATAGTGTTCTCAGTAACATGGAAATTACTTCTTTTATATAATTACGTGTGTCCTTGTCATTCTAGCAAAACTCATTTTATGTGTACAAAATAATGGACTGGTAATAGTAAGCTGGAATTGTGGTGTAATTGTACGCAACCTGTGTCCTCATTTCATTTCTTTACAGCCCTTTTTCCTGTTATCCAAAGTGAGATGCTCTAACTCTGTAATAGTAATAACTTTTGTCAGTTAAAAAGGGTTACTGTATGCCTGTGGAAACCTTGTGCAGTTACCTGGTACAGATAGGTGGAGGATGAAATTGGAGAACAGAATGATCGATCGAAGTCTGAAGTGGTAGTGAGCTAAGGATTACTTTTTACTCAGTTTTACCTTCCAACTTTGTAAAAAAGACTCATTCTGAAAGAATCCAAACATAAACAAGACAGTATTCTCCAAAATGTGTTGTGATTGATCCTAATGCATCTCTAAAGCCCTCTCTATATCTAACATTTTGTGAACATTCAGTTATATATGACTTGTGAACTAATGACTGGTGTGAAAAACATCTCTTTTGTCTAGCAGTGTATCCAAATACATCTGAGTAAATGTATGTTTCACTTCTTCAAACACTTGATTTAGATAAAGACACACACAGTTCCTCAAATAGTAATTACTGCATGTATCCTGGTTTAAATATTACAAACGAGACAGTAATGGATATTTAGAAATGGATTCTGAAGTATTTGAGTCGTGTTTCTGTAATGCAGCTAATAACAAGGAAGCGGTAGCTATGGTCTAGCTTACTTATATATTCTTATTTACACCTGTACTGCATAATTTAGCTACACCTTTAACCTGGCTTATGAAACATTGCTCAGTGCTCATGGCTAGGGGATTTCTACTTCAGTGATGAAAGGAATGGCAAAATGATAGAAAAGTAAGGGAGTTACCTTTTTAAAGCTTCAATTTGATTTGTTGCACCTTCGTCATTGGCAGCTATTTTTAAACATTTATGTTTGTGCAAGTCAATGAAACCTCAAGGCAGGAGAAAACTGACTACGTTTCTACAATCTCTAAATTGTATTTGTATACACTTTAAGAATGTATAGTTGTAGCCATGCACCATAGCCACCAAATCAAATCAATGATATCGCTGGGTCTGTAAAGGATGAGAAAATCATTCTGCAGTATAATATTTGTTCTTTCCAAATGGAGAGAAAGTTTTGTCAGCCTTCCTGATTTGAGTCATTTATGCTGCATTTATGCGGTGCAGGCAATAGTGTAACTTAGAAACTTGATGATGAAAATTAGTGCTAAAAAGCTCTGTGAATTAGCAATGTCTCCTTGTCTATCTGAACTCAGTTTTTTATATTCGCCTCTACCAGCAGCCTCTGAGTGTACAGAAGTTACTGCAATAGACATGATCCATAATTGTGGTTTCCCCTTCCATAAGAAGGAAAGCTTTTTATTGTTATTTATGTGGCAGTCAAATGTGTTGTTTTGATTAAGTGCAGAGGGATTTCTATCCCGATTGTACGTGCATTGTACAATTGTAACAATGCACATTGTTAATGGACGTCTATTTCCACCACCGTATACGGCAAAAAGATATAGAAGATGTATGGGTGGAGTTTTTTGAACAAGACAAAGCTGTACTGGAAATGTACTGTGAAAGGACAAGCGGCAATGGATACAAGTGACAACAAAGGAAATCCCATTGTGCAGAGAAAAGAGCTCTCCGTGGGAATGTTAAGCACCAAAGTGGTTGCTTGCAGAGGTTGTGGAATTTTATTGCAGGATTTCAAAACTCATTTTGACAACAATATGAGCAAGCTGATCAGATTTTGAATTCAGCCTTGCTTTGAGTGCACAGTTGGATTAGATGACCTCTAGAAGTTACTAGCAATGTAAATCCTCCTATGATTCAAAGTTTGTCTGCTTTGCAAATATTCAGTGGCTTCCTCAGTGAGTCAGTTAGCAGCAGGCTTCATGATGAAAGGTTGTACCCTGAAGGGAGCACAGCCTTTAAGCTAAGTAATTTGTTATGTATGACTTGGATTGTTCTCTTTGCTACAAATCTCTCCCTTTAGAATTTCAGACTGCCAAAGGACAAAACGGGAACCACAAAGATTGGTGACCTGGCTTCTCAGGACATGAAGAAAGTCTATTCTTTAGCTCTGATTGAATTGACTGCGCTTTATGATGTACTTGGGACAGAATTCAAGCAACAAAAAGCTGCAAAAATCAAAACCAAAGGTGAGTCAGTGTTTTGTATACTGAAACAAGTAGGTCTGTTTTAATCCAATCAAACAAATGTATCTGGTTATTTATGATTTTCCAGTAGAAAATTTGCATTTAATTGATAAATAGGTACTGAGCAGCATTTAGTTATACAGCTTAACTCAGGGCACATTTTAGGCAAGTTCATAGAATCATTATAGAATCATAGAATGGCCTGGGTTGAAAAGGACCTCAAAGGTCATCTAGTTTCAACTCCCCTGCTGCGTGCAGAGTCACCAACCACTAGAGCAGGCTGCCCAGAGCCACATCCAGCCTTGCCTTGAATGCCTTCAGTGATGGGGCATCCACAACCTCTCTGGGCAACCTGTTCCAGTGTGTCAGCACTCTCTTAGTGAAAAACTTCTTCCTATCTTCTAGCCTAAATCTTCCCTGTCTTAGTTTAAAACCATTCCCCCTTGTCCTATCACTATCAACCTGTGTAAACAGTCATTCCCTTCAAGTACTGGAAGGCCACCATGAGGTTTCCCCAGAGCCTTCTCTTCTCCAAGCTAAAAGTTCATGCATATAGTCACTCTAGAGACTGTGCTCTCTGTATGAAGTTAAAACAGACACTAGCAGATAACCAAGGAGTGAGTAAGGGGGGGACCTTCCCTTTATTAGCATGTTGTACAGGAATGGCTTCGCAGTAGTTACTATGAGATCGTGTTTTCCATGGGAGGCAGATATATGTGCTTTTTGTGGGTTCCTGCCCTCATGAAGGTAGGTACTGTGCAACTCCTGCCTGACTGTTTGCTTTTCTTGGTCTTGGTTGAAGATGCTAGCTACACTTGTCACCTGCTTTCCTGTTATGTCTGGTACAAACTTTCCTGGACCAATCTGGTATTTCCTTAGGCCACAGTGCATCATACCAGGTGAAACATCTGGGCCTTTGCAAAGGATTTTGAGGCAGTTGCAACATACCTTTTTGCTCTACAAGCCAATGGAGTTTATATGTTTATACAATGACAGTGCTTTTCTTGGGAACTTAAGACACATGGAAACCAATTTCAGGTTGCTGGAGGTTTTCAGTGCTTTGTTTACTTCCTGTATTTCTGGCTTCTGCTAAATTTTTTACAAATGTGTTGCCAATGAATCACAAGCATGCTTTGGCCAAAACCCTATTCTCAAGGTTCAGTCAGTGTGACGGTGCAATAACTCACTTTAAATAATTGAAAGCAACAGTCTTGATATATATATATATATATGTATATGTATGTAGCAAGCTACAATATATTATTCAGACTTCTTGCAGTCCTGGCTTTATGGTAGCAGAAAAGAACTTTCTAAATGCAAATGTCATAAACAGATACATCTATGAGACCTTGACCCTCTAAATGTATTTTCTTCTTGTAGAAATACTTCTGATACTATTAATACACAGAAAGAGACAAACACATTCTTATATTTTGGGTCTCAGTTTTAATTGATCCTTCTTACCAAATCTTACTGTTGAGTACATTATCTAAATAACATTATCTAAGTGACAAGCAGTCATGAAGCATATTGCACTGATCAAAGATCTTGTTTTTTACAAAATCAGAAAACTTAGTCTAGACTCATGGGAATGTGTAGGATAAAGACAATGACATGTCAGATTTCCTTGCCTATCGATCTGCTCTTAAGTGTAATTACTTAAGTGCATTGTTGCTCTGCCTGATTCACGCTTCTTCACTCAGGAAGTGCTGTTTGCCTAATTGGCTGATTCAGAGGAGGATCTACTGGCTATTTTCCTTTGTGTCTGAGTACATAAAGATGATAAAACACGATTCTTCTGTGGAATGCTGTGCTGCTGCCTATTTATTGGCCTCCTACAGTTTGTTTCTCCAACTTCATCTCAGTAGAAACTTCCATTACTGACAAGGTCTTCAAGATGATATAACTATGGAGTATAGCTATTGTATGTACATATGAGTCTACATATTTTATTGGTTGACATTTTATTCTGATAGAGAGAACTCATTTGATGTGGCACTTCAAATTATGTTTCTTTGATGTATATCACATTTCCTCAAGACCTGTCATCTTTTTAGTAATTACAGCTGCTGTTCTGTGCTCCGTAAAAGCATGAGGAGTTTTTAGCAACATATGGGATTATATGCTGCTTCACAAATATTGCATATGCAGCAAATATCTGTACTTTTGGCTGAGAAATTCTTTGGTAACAGACGTAGGGTTAGTAGTTGTTAGTACAGCTGTCTTTCAGAAGTTATTCTGTTCACGTGGGTCATAAAACAAATGGGTACCCCATTTACTTCAAGACTAATATAATTTTGCATGAAGACTAGATTAACAAGAGACTAAATTATTTTATTTTTTATGTGTGCTACCTTAGCACCTTTAAAAAACCATTTTTGAACCCAGATGTAATTATAATTTTCCTTTTTTAAAATAACAGCAGAAAGAAAACCAACTTTGGGAAGGTGCATATCATGCTATCACGATGGTTTTGTATAATCCAAAACCACATGAAGGGTTGAAAACCCCTTATTTCGAAACTCCTATAGAGAGAATTTGTGAGAAACTCTGAATGATATCTGTTTTATTTTAGTAGTGAAATTTCTGGATATTTTGCTCACATCTTTTGTGTCTTGTCTGTATTATCTTACACTGAATGACTAAGATGTGCGTTCCGTGATCATCATCAGAATCACTCTATAAACCAGAACCATGCTGGTGGTTCATTTACACAATTTGCTTCCCTGTACTGCAGAATATGCAGATGACAGAAGTCAAAACAGAATAGTCTTGATTTATGACTGAAGGAAGAGATGAGTGAGTCACTTCAACCAAAATGCTTTTTGTAATAACTCAATTGATGAAAACATTTAAATGCTTTGAACAAACATTATGAATGTATTGATTAAGCTTCCAAAGTATGGTTTTTGCCATTATCTAATGTATAGGAAAAGATATAGATAACATCTCAGTTTCTTTTGCTTTATTCTTCAGACTGTGGATTGTTTGGTGTCCCACTGTCAATTTTACTGGAACAGGATCAGAAGAAGGTGCCAGGCACCAAGATCCCACTGATTTTTCAAAAGGTAAATAAGCGCAAGGAAGCCAACTTATTCCATACCTGCAAATGACGTTCAATAACATTTTGTCCTGAATTTATTTTCTCCCTGTAGCAAAGCTGGCAGTGTATTACTTTAGCCAAAGTTACATTAACTTTTATTTGCAGCTTTACTTATTAATATATTCCCTGTTAAGTTATTATTAAGTTATTAGATGTGGTACTAGGGAACTTGGCTTAGTGAGCAATATTAATGGTTAGTGAACAGTTGTACTAGATGATATTAGAGGTACATTCCAACCTTAATGATCCTGTGATTCTGTGAATTTAGTAAACTTGATGCTTTGCTTATTTTGAGTTATATTAGTTTTTTTTTTTTTTTTTTTTTTGTTGCAACTAGTCTGCAATTTATGAGTACTGTGAATTATTACTGGTGTGTTCCGGAGTACTTAGATCTTAGTACTAAGTAAAAGTATTTGAATCTCCTCTGGTAAAGTTGAAACGAGAGAATTTGTGAGAAAACTACTTTAGTGTCTAAAGGAGGTCTGTAAATAGCACAGTTTTATTTTTTAATAAAAGAGAAAAACTCTTTAGTAGTATTCATGGAAGAGGCAAGAGCCATATTAAAGGTTTTACTGTACATCTACAGTGACTAATCCATTTCTAAACTGTGCATTTGTATGCTTGTCTGTTGTATATATGTACCACACATGTACATACATAAAGACTTCAATATATTAGAACTATCGAACAGTAATTTTTAATTGACATCTTCATTCATACAGTTTGGTTTGTGTTTGACAGCTGATTTCCCAGATAGAAGAGGCTACTCTGGAAACAGAAGGACTTCTTAGAATACCAGGAGTTGCAACAAGAGTAAAGGTACAAGATTACATAGATTTTAACACCCCTAAAAGCTTATTTGCTGGAACTGATTTTATTTTGTTACAGAAATATATTTTGAGGTCAGATTGTTATTAAAATCTTCAAAAACAGAAAGCAAAATCTTTTCAGAAAGAAAAATTGGTTATATTATCCAGGAGGCTGATGGCTTGATCTAGTGTAGTTTTGGGGAAAGTTCAAGTTGGAAGCAGAGTCAAGGCTATGTTTCAAATTGAGTTGAGCCAAAATCTCATTAATTCTTGGCACAAGCTTTCTTGCCTCTTGCTTATTTCCCTGAACCAGCTTAATTGTCTGAATAGTCCATACACAGTCTTCTACCCCAGGAGGAAGTTTTTTTGTTTTTTTTTTCTGGCCTTGTGAGCTTGCTTCAATAGCTAGATGTAACCTACATTACAGAGCAAGGCAGGCAGCCTGTGCTGAAGAACCTTTCAGATTTATTTTTATGAACAGCAAACTAACTTCTTAGCTCTCCAAATCCATCCTTGTTAGGCACATCCGTTCACAAACCCTGACACTTTGCAGAGTGGTTGCCAATTACACACAGACTCTTCCCCAGTGTTTTTCTTAGTGAAGGAAACTAAATACACAGTATGATGCATGCCAAGAGTCCATGTGTTAAAAAGATGGTCTGAACTGGCCTTAAATGCTGTACAGATAATTTAAGTGGATTCAGCTGTCCAGAGACGTCTGCCAGCCTCTATCATGTCGAACTTTATCCAGCAGCTGGTTCATTGGAAACTGAAGGAAGGAGACATTATGGAAACTGGCTTTGTTTATTTACCAGTAACCAAGATTTTTATTTTTTTAAATATATTTCCTTCAGTCTTTATTTTCTACTCTATATCAGTTCTGCTCACTGGAATGACTTTGGAATAATTTTGTTTGTTTATTCCTTGATTTTTATAAAATTAATACAATTTCCCAGGGAGGAGATCATTAACTCTTTGTCCTTCATTAAATTTTTGCTTATTTATTTGCAGGAACTGCTTCTTTGAATTAAGTAATCGTTTTGTTAGCCAAAATGTTACATTCCTTTACTTACTTAAATGGAAAGCTTTTTAGGAAAACAAATAACTCAGCATACTGAAAGACCGATATTTTCTCTAATTTTCTTAAACTTTTATCTCCTATAGAAAAAGAAAAAAAATCCTTCTTATGTAGTTTTATAGAACGGTACAGACAATTGGAAGAAAATATTTTGCTGTTTTATTTTTATATTATTATTATAGTTATAATTATGAAAATGTATTGCATATTTCTGATATCCCATAGTTAAATATATTTACTTTAAAACCTAAGCATAGGTCCATTAGGATGTATAGTTGACATTTCTGCTCTTGCCCTTCAGATAAAACAACTCATTTTCTCTATTTTTTTAATACTGCATTAGCTGTGGTGATTTAGGAGGTGGTGAGTCTCAGCAGAAAAATTTTCATGAGTTTCTGAAGCCTTGTTTTGTTGTTGGTGGGAAGAAATTGATACCCACTTGACTTTAGACATCTGAGTTAATATCTTAGCGCCACGAACCCTCGTACACAATCCATGGAGACAGAAGATCTCTCTGGAGGACAGTTGAGAACTTCCAATTTTTATATCAACCAGTGTGTTCTCATTTTCTTGTCCTGTAAATAATTAAGGCTCTATTTTTCCATAGCACTTCCCCTCCCTTTGTCTTACATACTTTGCAAAACTACCAAGTGTCTCTGTACTCATTTTCTGTCTGGAAGAACTTAAGTGAGAAGAAGAGGTGTGCTGAGGGGTGCCTGCAAGGTCACCGAACCTCCCTGGGATGGGAATACTGAGGCTGGTTCCCACTCTGGCAGTGGCAAGCAAATGAAGTAGGTACAGGGCAGGAGCAGTTGCTTAAGGACGACTAAGACTGACTCAGTACAAAGTGTTTCCTTTTTTCCATCTCTAGAAGGCCTGTCACAGCACCCTCACAGGAGCAGGGTGGGTGTGCAGTGATGTCTGCTGTCAGACTTACAAGGTGTCACTCAGTACTGTTTATTCTGCTGCTGTTGTTGCAAAACCGTATGTTTTGCAGTAGAATCCTCTTTTATAGAGAGCATGTTTAACATCCAGTGCTAGGTAAAGCTGTACCTGTCCAGCAGCATGACATTCCCTACAGAATTGCAAGATATCCAGTTATCAAGTCAAACAAAACTTTTCCCTGTACTTTAAAAAGAAAACCAGCCTTACATTAGTATATATTTTGATGGGAAACTGTCAGTGTGCATACTTGCCATATTTGTCTATGAAAAAGATAATGCATACATTAAAACAGTACTCTTTGGTGTATAGTATCAAGAAATTTTTTTATATCTGCCACATCTTAATATTTTGAGGGAAGGAGAGGCCATAACCCTTATGTGAATGAATGTGGCATCTGGTGCTTATAGTATATTCCAGATGGCTCTGAGGTAGACCCATGAGATTTCTTCCTATATGCTTTGGACGCCTGCTGCCCATCACAACTTGTTTGTTTTCAGTGCTTCTGATTTTCAATTTATCTTTTTTGTAGCAGAAGATCAGCAGCAGCTGGAGTTCAGCAATATTGCTGATGTTTCTTATTTATTTATTTATTTATTACTCCTTTCAAAGGAAGGAAAGTAGTACTAAGTGTATAATACGCAACTTCTTGCAGACAACTGTTATTGGTGCTCTCTGTATCTATTGCCTTGCAGAGTCTTTGCCAAGAACTGGAAGCAAAATTTTATGAAGGGACTTTCAACTGGGAAAATGTAAAACAACATGATGCAGCAAGTCTTTTAAAACTCTTCATCCGTGAACTGCCTCAACCGCTCCTAACTGTAGAATATCTCAAAGCTTTCCAAGATGTACAGAGTGAGTAGTGTCCTTTCCGTCTCAGCTATAAAGAGAAAATACAGTGCAGAGAATTGCTTCTTTCCCATGCTAGCATTTTCACTAATAATATGTGAAAGAAAGCAAATCACAAATATTGTTTAACATCAGAAAAAAACTGCGTATCTTTGCTAATAAATATTAGCAGAGCAGTATTTTTTTCCAGTGATCTTTAGAAGGTGTAGAGGAGCTAAAAGAAAATTGTGTAATGTGGCATCAGCTTATGAATAATATTTGTTTCATAGAATCACAGAATGGCTCGGATTGGAATGGAACTCAAGAATGATCAGTTTCCAACTCCCCTGCCACAGGCAGGGTTGCCAACTGCTAGATCATGCACTACATTGGGTTGCTCAGTGTCTCATCCAACCTGTCCTTAAACACCTTTAGGAACGGAGCATCCACAACCTCTTTGGGCAACCTGTTCCAGCCAGTGCACAACTTTCTCAGAGAAAAACTTCCCCCTGACATCTAATCTAAATCTTCCCTTCTTCAGTTTAAAACCATTCCCCCTTGTCCTATCACTAGCTACCCTTGTAAAAAGTTGTTTTCCCTCTTGTTTATAATCTCCCTTTAAAAGAAGACAACAGCAAAGATGTTAATAGTTCTGCACAAAATCCAGTAAATGGTAATGTATACTGTTTAGCATGGTACATGGAGAATACTTTATCCATTTGCAACAGGAAACGTTAGAACTGAGTTGTCGAAACAGCTAATCATTTCTAATCCCTTGAGATCAACAAGTTCCTGTGAAAGCATCCTTCTTTCCAACTGGTCACCAAGACAGCAAGCATACCAGCTGTAACATAAAGAAAGTAGTTTGGTGACAGTGAATCAGGAGTGAAAGTTCACATACATTAACTTCTCAGTCAATACAGTGTTGTTGGTTTCAGACAAATTATTCCTGCCTTTTTGTGGGCTCAGTGATGGTGGCTTCTTTCTAAGTGCATTGAGATAATTCCCATGGTCAGGCAGACAGGTAGTTAGTTATTCTTCACAACTATGGGCAGTTCCACTCTCCAGATTAGGAGTTCTTTTCAAGGACCCAGGCTTTCAATCGATGTGAGTAGGGGGCTTGATCTTAAGCCTGTTGTGTAGTAGTGTAGATTTTGCCACACTGAGCAGCAACTTAAAGCATGCTTGAATACTTTCAGATGATGCTGACAGCTAACAGTTCCTCAAGACTGTTCCAATTAACAGATACTGTTTGGAGCCAAGATGGTTTCTGCTTGCCACTTCTGTGCTGTCTGCAAGGCTTTTGTGGTTTTACTTATCCAGAAGATACTCAGATAACAGGATGCAAAATGCATGGAGCAAAGGAATTTGATATAAAACAGACATAACCCTTTGTAGCCTCCAGTGTTTAAATTGTCTACCCATTGTATTGGTTGTGTACAGTAAGATTAGGTGTTAGAGGAAAAGGGCCATCTTTGTGACTGGAGACAGTATTTTTCATGATGGTGTGTTTAATTAGTGAGGTTAGGCTTTTTACTATTCAAATATTTAAATGACTTAATTTAAGTGACTTACAGAAATAAAAGTAGAACATTCAGGTGAGCAGGTGGAAAACCTTGATTTAAGTAATACATTTTACTTATTTTGCTACTGTGTTCTTACTTGTAATGTGTGTCTTTCTACGCAGGCACTGTACTTCTACACAGGCATTGTTGTCACTGTTTGCATGTTTTAAAAGATAATTCACCATTCTTTTATTTATATCCTTAATTTTTATTATGAAACAAACTAGTCAGCAAGCTGTTTTTTATATCATAGATTAACTTTTTCTTTTTTGTGTCTCCCAAATTGTTTTGAACACAATGTATTTGAAGTAGCAGTTCTTTTGGAGTCCCGTTGGAATGTACAAACCAGACCTGTTAAGCTTTGAAATGGTGTAATAAAACAGTGTCAAGTGCAGGTCTTTCTTCACTTGTGTTATGTATGGCCTTATTCATTAGGAATCTGCTGGTGAAGGTTTTGGAGAGCACTTCCTCTTAAGTATAACAGGAGGAAGTGACAAACCTGTGAGAGCTGGGGCTATTCATTGCTCCATACTGCCAGGATTTAGGAACCATGCCACGTTTGGTAGGATGCTCCCTGCTGTAGATAAGCAATCATCTTCTTTGCTGTTGGCTTTATCCCCACTGGTTTGCCACTCCAGCTGTTGCTGCTCAAGTTTCTGATGTCTTGTGGGGGTGACTTGGGAGACAGTGTAACTGTTAAGACAATGAGAGAAACTGTGAAAGCAGCTTTGACTATACTCTTTTGAAATTTTAGGCACAGGCTCAAAAAGGGAGGGTACCATTAGCTGGCTAGTTTTCTCTTTTAACGTTGCAAAATAGAAAATCACAAGGCTCTGAAAAATACTGCCAAAAGACTGTTGAGTCATACAGCAACTGAATCACACAAGTGTTTGGAAAAATCAGAAAAGAAGGATTTACCAGTCCTTTGTGACTGGCAGTCCCTATGACAACAAGCCATGTGTGTTCATTCAGCATTTTCTAAGAGGTTTCCACTTTAAAGTCACACTTTCTGAAAAGGACAAATGACAGTTGTAAAACACTGAAGTTTGTTTGCTTCTCTGGCAGATCTTCCAACGAAGAAACAGCAGCTGCAAGCTTTGAATCTTTTGGTTATCCTGCTACCTGAAGCAAACAGAGACACACTGAAGGTTAGAATTGCCAATGCATTTTTTTTCCTATGTGAATATTTGCCTGTTTCTGTGAATCCACTATAATGACTGCTGTTACCTTTCAGCTATTTTTTTTTTTTCAGTTCAAAGTTAATGCTGAAAATAAGGATTCTTTCATTTTTTCATATTTCACAGAACTTCAGAAAAAAACCAAAACAGAACATGACAGGACCTAATTCTTCCCAAGTGACTTTAAGAATATGACTTGAATTTTTTTCCAGGAGATTGCAATAATAATCTTCCAGTGAATGACCTCTTCTCTTTCAAGCTTCTTATCTATTTTTTTAGCAGTAGCAGTCATTATTTGCAGTGCAAAAAATAAAAATGTACTAGAATACTATGGATTAGTGTTTGCTTTTATGAAATGAGTTAATCTTTTTGGTTTTATTTCCTGCTTTTACCTCTGTCTTTTGTTTCTACTGCATAAATAACAAGTTTACACTTCCTACTGTTATTTGCATCACATCACTCATAGAAACTTCCAGTTTCAACGTGTCCTTCTGTAGCAAAGCTATCAATCTCCTTCCGAAAATATTTACTATTAAAGTTGCTATAATCAAAAGTGAATTTGCAGGATTTGTGTGGAATACAGAACATCTTCTACCACAGTAGAAGCAGTTACAAATAAAGTTACAAATGTACCAATTAGAGCAGTTACAAATATTTGGAACTGAATTAATTGAAGATTGACAGTAACTGGCCACCTGTCATTCACAATTCAGTGGTTTTCTCATGATTCATGTATCTCGCAGAACTAGCCACTCCATGCTTCCACAGTCATGACAGCTGGCATTATTGTATTCGCTTTCATTTTAAGATAAAACAGCAGTAACGTTTTCAAAAGTATATGGGAAATACTACTTACACACCTACATAAGAAGTGTTTTGAAAAATCTTACTGTACTGAACTTCAGAGTCACTTAAATGTGTTTGAAAATAGTATTCACAAAATTAACAAGAATTATTTACTTTGTTATGTAAAGAAAACTTGTACTGCAGTCTTATGAAGAAGCATATCCACACTTACTGTTTTTTATGTGGTTTTGTTAGGAATAATGAGTTTTTTCCAATAATATGAAGCACCATGTTTCAATCTAACTTTTTTATGTGCGAATTTGAGCTTTGAAGTCTGCTGTAATTTCAGGTACTCCTTGAATTCCTCCAAAGAGTAATAGATCATCGAGAGAAAAACAAAATGACGTTAAACAACGTTGCAATGGTGATGGCCCCAAACCTTTTCACATTTCACGGACTTGGCTCAAAGAGTATTGAACAAAGCGAGTTTGTTATGGCAGCTGGAACAGCAAATATCATGCGCTTTATGATTCAGTACCAAAAACTTCTCTGGACAGTAAGTGTGTATTCCTAAGGGGGAAAAAAACACATAAATTTCATAAACAAGGCATCTGAACAAAGAAGTAATGTGAAGTTATTTGCATGATTTAGAGGAAGATCAGTCAGCCCTGTCCAGCTGGGTTCTTTCTCATAGGTAACTCTGATGGGAATGAAACAGAATTACTACATATTATGGTGGAGTTAAGCTCCAATGGTCTGAGGTTTAGTATTTAGTATGTAACATGAATGAACTCAAAAATAAATCCTTGGGGAATCTTTATATTTGTTCTGTTGGTATGCATTGTTACAAGGAATTTATTCTTGTCTGCTTAGAGATACTCACAGGAAACGTGGTGTTTAAATCCAGACTTTTGGGCCAGACTTTGTATTATATAGAGTATGTTTTGATAAAAACATAAATTTGTGTCATGGTCTGGAGAAAAATTCCTTTAACATACTGGAGAACTTCCAAGTTTTGTTGTCCATCAGCACCATTAAACAATCTTGAGCTTTGCTGCCAGTGTTGAAGAGTTACCACCATTGTACAGACTGAGCATTAAGTGATTTTTTTTGGCTGAGGAAAGTAAAACCTATATGATGTCACTTCTCTTCCACTGAGAGAGATACAACATCACAAGTGCAGTGTTCTTAAAATTATTTCATAGCTTTATATTATTTTGAATCTTTAATTACTACTTTGAAATAGATATTATTTTTTCCAGTTCTACTTGACAATCTGTAAATTTATAATGTTTTGGTTAGTTAGTTATGGAAATGATTGTGGTTATTCAATGCCTATGAATCTATATTCACCTAGATTCCCAAGTTTATTGTTAACCAAGTGAGAAAACAAAACACTGAAAGCCAGAAGAAGGAGAAAAAAGACAAAGCTATGAAGAAACTACTGAAAAAGATGGCTTATGATCGGGAAAAGCATGAGAAGCAGGACAAGAGTCCTAACGATGTAAGAAAACATATATCTGAAATACTGTATTAATAAGTCTGTCATCTCTCTAGTGAAAAACTGGATAATGCCAAGAGGATATCTGCATTTATTTAACAGATGATTTCAATAAATAGGTTAATAGGTTTCATAGTTATGGGTTACCATCATGACACCTTTTGGGAGGTTGAGCTGTTTATCTTTTTTCCTGGGTTTTCCAAATGATTTCTATTCTGAAAAGTGATATCACATAGGTCATTTCAATTTGGACGTCTGAAACAAAAGTAGATTAGGTCTGTATTTGTAGAGGGAACAAGTATTGTGACAGCACTCAGTATCCTAAGTTTTAGATGTGTTGATGCCCAATGAAATTCCATGAGTTTACTTAAAAAAAAACCCCATATCTCTACTAGGTTTCATTTTTGATATTTTGGAAATGTTTGGAAGCTAAGCTAGCATTTAGTGATTTTTTTCTGCCCACAGGAGCTCCTGCACCACTAAGTCGTCTCAGTGAATTTAAGTATTCCTGGTAAAGTGAAGCATGCTAGAGCATGCTCAACTGCTTCCCATCCTAATTTCCTGCTCCCTTCCCCCCAGAAAAACACCAAACAGGCAAACAAACAAACAAAAAAACATGAGAACTGATAAAGTGTTCCTTATGTTGTTCCGGTTCAAGTATCTGCTCCCAAACCCTATATACAGTCTTTAGCTCAATATGTAAATGACTTCTGCCATACCCATCAGTAACGTCAGTGTGTGTTGCAGTGTAACACTTCACAACTCTTTCAAAAGGCACAAACAGTTCTGTGGCGTTATAGTGATTATTTTCCTGTACTTTAGAAATATTTAATTTAGCTTCTACTGATTACATAGAAATATTTCAAAAATATATCCCATGAACCTTCAAATTGCTTATTACAATTTCAGTAAAGTTAATAATTACGATTTCTAAAGCTTGCTATACTTTTGCAGTATAGTAACTTATTAAAATGCACTTGAAAGACACTTTTCCAGTATTTTAAATACATGAACAGGTAACACCAATTATGTGTTTCCACAACATAAGAATCCATACCAGAAAATACTATCTTGTGAGTGGAAATCAAACTGAAGATTTCAGTGAATTAGAGACATCTTGTGGTAGTTTGTAAAAATGCAGTGGTTTGAATCTTTTTTTTTTCTTAACAAGTATGTGATTGGCAAACTGTCAACAAAAAAAACAACAAAACTTGTCATTTTCTGATGAATGCAAAGATAGTCAACATATTAAGACAAAAATTAGAATATGGCATGTGAATATATTTTCTATGGTATTCACCTGAATTGATCTTCTAAATACATGTGTGTATTACATAGATATATATATGTATATATATTTATTTTTGAGTCTGCAAAAACATGGATCCTTTGGTCAGTTGCATCCAACATCTGCTAGGACCAAATATTTAAGTGTTCCTACATCACTTTGTATTCAGTAGTGACGCATCTTTGAATGTCCAAAATGAATTAATTCCTTGAGCAGTATTTTGCCATACTTTCATATCTATATGATTATATTTTAAGGAATGTATACACAGAATCAGGAGTTATCTACAATTTTAAAATAAAGCTAATTAAATATTGATATTTATTTTATACTGTCTAATAAGGAAAGGATTCTTTGAATACTATTCAGCAGAATTAATGTGAGCTGACACTTAAAGGAATGCTGCCATCCCCTGTTCAACATGGAAATAGCAGCAGATACACTGAAATAGGCGAGTGCTATTGCAGCTTCACGTATCAGAGTACTTTTTTGTAATTCAGTGCTGCTGATTTTTGCAGTAAAGTATGTCTTTTAATCTATTAGAGAGTTAAGACTGAAGTTTCATGTAATACTTACCCAAAATTCTTACCAAAAATAAATGGAAGGTAGCTATTAAATGATTTTCTTTAAGCCTCAGAAATCTCTGGGGCTTCCCTACAAAATTAAATAGTAGAGTTTTTCACACATCTTTCATTCCTATTCGAAGCATTCCATAATTTGGGTGCCTGGGAATAGAGTACTCTTAAAATCATATTCCCAGGTATGATACGGCTTCATTGTAAATGACATTTATACGTTTTTCTGTGTCTAAAATTGCCTCAGTGCTTTCAGTTCTTTAAGAAAAGGCTTTTTTTTTTTACCCTCAGTTATCAGTTTGTACTACCTTAGTTTGAAATTGAGGTGATTTAACTGCAGTTCCTGGACTAAACTCCACTATTAGATGGCAAGTGGTACACTTAAACTTGTGGTGAATCACCACTCCAGTGAATACTGTCTGAAACTGTTGAGAGTTAATTATCTTGCCTGCAGCTGAATAAAACCTAAGTGAAAGTTACACATGCTGTGCCCCACATGGTTAAACAGAGATGGTCAGAGCTTGAGTCATTTCCGTTATCTTCAGAGATGTCTCAGCATTCTCTGTGGCAGGCAGCTCATTTGGTAATCTGCATAAACCTTATATCTCATGAGGCCTTTCTATCAATCTCTCACCGCCTTTTAAGACAGAGGTAAAAGAGCATTTAGTGTGCTAGTGGAGCAGATTTGGGGCAAAATCTTTGTACAGTGCTGAGAGTGGTTAATGGTGTTTATGAAGGCTGATAGCTTTTGAGGGCAGCTGTGCATACAATTCTGTGGCCCAAGTTTGTGTTAGGGAGTCAGTCTTTATGCTGTGGTGCACAGTGTTTCCAGCCAAAGATGCCCTCGTGACTGGAAATTTATCCACTAGAATAGATAATAGATGCCACCTGTTACTGTATTCCTCTCCATATTGTGATTGTTCTGAAATAAAGGAGCAGCCGTGTTTGTGGCAAAGTGCAATGCTTCTGGACTTATCTAATACAGCTATACAGTTGACTGTCCCCAGTGAGGTGCACTACTTGCAGTTCAAAGAGAACAACTGCATCCCAATTCTTTCAGGCTTTATCTCTCACTTAGCAAGTTCATTTTGTATTCCAGTTTTGTTCTTCACAATCCTTGTGCTTCTTTCTTTCTTGGTATCATTTGCACATTTAGTAAGTATAAATCCATCCTCTGAGTTGCTAGTGAAATTACTGCGCAGTTGCTTCATCCCTCTCTTTGTGTAGCCTGATGAATATCCAAGAATGTCATGCAAAGTAATCAGCAAGAGACCCACTGCAGATCCTACAGCCAAGCATCTGCAACTCTTTTGTGAAACATAGATCAAGTCTCTATGAAAAGCCCTAATTTGAATGTTTTGAACTGTGCTATGCTGAGAACAGTAACTTCTATGAGTCTACTCGTAGATGATTTATGGTCACTTTTTCTGTCCCACCAACTTGTATAGTGAATGGACTAGAGGATGTTCATTATCCGTTCTTCTGTACTTGGGCACCATAAACATACTGTGCAGCTGAGCATGAGTAAGTGTAGGTAGTGAAAGTGGCAATATGCATTCATTAGCTGAGCTAATAACGATTCTGTTTGAATAAACAAAGTAATTATTCTATTTGATCTCTGACTGTAATGTTACTGCTCAGTGGACTTTTCTCATTCTTCCTTCTCAAGGCAGGCAGCTTTTAAAATCATTTATTAAATACCTGCTAAACAGAGAAAAGGACTGTTAGCCAGCTGAAGAAGACGACTCCATTAAAATCAGTTGAAACAAAATAGACTAAAATATCACAGAATTGTATACTAAAATGAAAACAAGTTTACAGTGAACTTGATAAAAGACCATTTAGAGACAACTGTAAATGGCCTTTTCATCCTTAAAAGTTTCCATTCCTTTTGCCAGGAAGCATGATCCCAGCAGTCCGGAAGAAGAAAAAAGATACTTAAACAGAAGTTAGTTTTCTAATAGCTACAGCCATTGTTTCCATGGGTGGAGGCCTTAAAGAATAGATCAGGCAAATTTAGAGATAGATATAAGGAATTGCTCGTTGAGATCCTCTTCAGCCTTATGAATCTTTGATTGCGATATTACTGTGAAGCAAATTCTCAGTTGGTGATTCCTAATGCTTTAGACATAAGTAGTTGTTATGCCTGTTCTTCTATTTACTGTTTTTTAAAATGACTTGATACAGAAGGATTGCTTGGTTAAAATTACTAATCATAGCATGTCACTTACGTATATTAAAAAGTCGTTAGCTTTCTTAGGAAGACAAACTTCTGATTCAGAACAAATTAAAACTTGTTCTCTATTAGTTTAACTCAGATGGTTTCTGAGAAGATACTCTGGGTTCCTAGGTGCCCAGATTAGTTCACTTATTATGGAAGAACAGCCCTAAAATTGCACTAAACAGTGGGGAAAAAAAAGAAGAGGATGAACTGTCTTGATCAACTTTGACCACTTTATATTCCTTGTTTTATATTCCTTATTTTATATTCCATGTTTTATATTCCTTGGGTTCACTTGGATAATGTAATACAAATAGAAAAAATATTGTAACATTTTCAGGAACAGTAATTAGGAACTTATTCACAAATAAATTATGCCATCTGTAGCTTCAAATGTCATATCAGGCTGAGAGAGCTAGGGCTGTTCAGCCTAGAGTAGAGAAAGGTGTGAGGTGACCAGATAGCAGCCTTTCTGTATCTAAAGAGGGATATAAGAAAGAAGTGGATAGACTTCTTAGCAGGATATGTGGTAATAGGACAGAGGGAAATGGTTTCAAACTAAAAGGAGGAGAGATTTAGATTGGATATAAGGAAGATGTTTTTTACAGTAAGGGTGGTGAGGCATTTGAATAGGTTGCCCAGAGAGGTGATTGAAACCCCATCCATGGAAACATTCAAGGTCAGGCTGGAGGGGCTCTGAGCAAACCTGATTGAGTTGTGGGTGTCCCTGCATTTCAGGAGAGTTGGACTAAATGACCTTTAAATGTCCATTCCAACTTTAAGGATTCTATGATTCTATGTACGAGTTGAACAGAAAAACAACCCTGTGGAGCCCTCCTTCTCTATAAGTAATATGGTTGATAATCATCATCAAGGATTTTTGGGTTGAAATAACATATAAATCCATTATGAGGTCATACCTGCCTGTTGACTTGCTGGACAGATTCTGGAGAATAAAAAATAGGGATAGAAAGTTCTTGTAGTGAATATCTGATTCAATAGGAAATATTCCCTGAAAATAGGAATCACTTTAAGTAGAATGACCTATGAGTACTTTGTGTTATCTTGTCTTTTCTTTTTTCTTTTTGGCATGAAATTCAGTTTAAATGAAAGTGGAAAGGTTTCTTCTGGAAGTTTGAGGAGGGCATGAAAGGAACTGCTTGGCTTTCATGCCTACAGCAAGACTTTTTGTCTTTTCTGTGTCAGTCTCATATGCTTCTTATCATACCTGAGAATGTTTTTAAGATAACAGTAGTTGCTATTTCTAATGTCTTTGAAAAACAATTAAGAACTACCATTCTTTTGTTCTAAAGTTCTTTCTGTTGGTGCAAACAGATTTGAAGGCCTGACAAAATTTACTGAATTTCTCTGTAGTTACCGTATTTCTGCAGCGAAGTGTAGTAGAAAGTAGTAAAGTGCACTTACAGAGCACTGTACTGTTACTTATTCTGTACTGTATTTTGAGTAACTCATCAAAGCCAGCTGCTCACAGCTTTGTTCCAACACCGTTATTGCTTTGCAGGCTGATGTTCCTCAGGGAGTGATACGGGTGCAAGCGCCTCATCTTTCGAAAGTTTCCATGGCGATACAGCTGACAGAAGAACTGAAAGCCAGTGATATAGTAGCCAGATTTCTCAGTGAGAAAAGGTAAAATACATTTTTGTTTTGTTAATGTGTATTCGATCAAGAAAAAAAAGTTTAAAAATAGTATGAGTCAAAGTGAGTTCGTGAACTTCTGGGTCAAATTTAACCCATTAGAATATAGAATTAGAATTGTTGAGGAATTGATTTCATGCTTCTAATGCCTCTGAAGCTCACGAAGCTGTCAGGATGCACAAATACTGTTAGCAAAAAATGATCCGCTCTTTAATCTAATGGGTTGAGAATAATTCAGTAATGTTCTGGGAAGAAGAAGGGGTCCCCCAAGAAAGTCCAAAAAAGAAAGAGATGAGCAAAAGAGAAAGAAAATAATATATTAAGAAGTCATTAATACATAACAATAGTACAGGTATTAGAATATAGATATCTGGAAATGTTACTCGTGCAGTGTTTTAAAAGGAGATTTTTAGTTATCCAAATCCATTGAGAAATGAAGAAGTTTTAGTAAAGGGTTAACATCTATTTTATATATACACGCGCAAAGTAAGAAATCAGAATAGATTTAGCAAAAAAACTCCAAATTGTTAACACACGTGTGCATCGTATATAACTATTCATGCTAGAGCAGTAACAAAGTGCTCTGGGCATTATTATCAGGAAGCCAGTTTTTCTTAAGAGTCGTTTTCAGGGGCTTATATTTTTGACAGAAAGTTATTTTTTTGTCTGCACCGTCTCATCTATTATTAGAATTAAACAGTGAGAAAAATAAAATCTCTTTGTAATTTGGAGACTTTATTCCTCCACTGTATGTTTTTTCACTTCTTCTAGTTGCAGCAAAATTAAAACCAGCAAGAATGTGGTTTCCCTACCCAACCGCTTGGCTTTTACAGACATATGAAGTGTGTGAGGGGAGTTCTTATTTTTGCAGCAGCAGTGAAAGAAAAATTAGAGGGTAAATATCAGGCTGCTTGTTAATAACAATTGAATGCTTTTCCAAAAAAACCCATGATGGCTGCTCCAAAAGTAATGCCTCCTCTTTTATTACTTTGACTATGAGTGAGAGGCAAATGTTGGTGGTATGGCAGTAAAGGTTGAACCTTCCCACCAATACTCCATTGCATGTTGTTGCCATGTGACAGCTGGCAGCAAAGGGGCAGTCTGACAGAATGGTGTTTGATACTTGTGGTGCTCAGGGGGCAAAGGTGTAGAATTGAATTCCTCCCTGCAGAAAAAATGGCTCCCATTGACATTCATCAATGCCTGCTGAATGTTTATGGAGTCCAAATGGTGTTTTGTGAGCACAGTGAGGCAGTGGGTGGTGTGTTTCAGCAGTAGCAGCAGTGACAGTGGGTCACCTACACTGGCACGTGTTGTTATGAGCATGGCATGCAGGCTCTTGTTCATTGCTGGCAAAAGTGCATAGCTAGTGGTGGATATGACGTTGAAAAATAGTGTTTCCTTGCTGAGAATTTGTTCCATCAAATAGTGTTATTGTATTCTTTTTATCTGTTGTAGTTTCCCTGGAATTACGTAGGAGGTATTACTTTGGAGCAACCTATTTGTACCTTTTCTGTAGTTTATTGCTCACTTGCAGGACTATTTGCACTAGCATGCAGGGATGTTCTTGTTCACTTACCTTAACAGTAAATGAGTATAAACACAGAGGGTCTACAGCTGCTGCACTGCTGATTTTAATTAGCAGAACTTCTACCAGAAACAGCTCAGTTGTTGGTGTACAAATTCTTTGCTAGTGTACGTGCACTTTTGCAATACAGTTAATCTGTGCCTTTTGTTTCTGACAGTGGAAACGTCCAAACACTCAAGAAAGAAGAGGTCTTCCTTTATGAAATAGGAGGAAATATTGGTAAGAATGGCTTCTGTATGACTTCTCTTACTAGAATAAGACTGTTTGGCACTTAATACATGGACCTTACTGTGTGACTGCATTTATTCATATCCTGACACTGTGGCAGAAAGTTAACCTTGGGTAGAAGGAAGCAGAGGCAGTGTAATCATCATATTAGTAGTACATTATTATCTCTTCTAGAGGAAGAAGGCTACTGTTACAGATGTTCCTGATACATATGTACAATAATGAAGCATAGAAAGGTGGGATTGGAAGGTGCTTGAAGTTCATCTTCTTCATCTCTTTGTACTGAGGCATAATAAGTGAACTTACAGACCTTCATACTCTTTATTGGAGCGTTGCTTGCAGGTTCCAATGAGGAAATAACCATTAAAACAGAAAAATGAACAAGTAATGAAATTTTCAAACAGTTAGTCTTTCCTGCTCTGTGTAACCATTGATTAAAGCAAATAGCAGGTCAGCAAGGTGGAGGCCAAAAGCTAACTTTGAAAGCAGTTCAGAAGTTTCCTTTGATGAATATGAAAGTATTTTTATGTTAGGAATCAGTTCCCATTATTTTTCATATGCTGGGCCAAAAAAAAAAAAAAAGAAAACCAACACACCCCAAATCCTCGAAAACGGTATTGTGTTCAACTTACATCTTGCATTCACTTTTTCCTTATTAACCGTGGTGTATTAGACTTTATTTGAAACTGTAAAATTCCATGAATATGCTACATGCCTGTACTGCAAATTTAAATCCTGCATGTAGTTACTATTTTTGTCTTTATTCCATTTAACCTAATCACTACTTCAATTTAATTTTTATATGTCTAAACTGAAAAACTTAATGTAAGTTAAAAATAACACTTTCATATTTTCCCTGCAAGAGATATGTTTTACTGCTTTTAGTAGCTTTGAATGGCAAAAAAAAAAAAAAGAGAAAAAAAAAGTAAGCTATCTGGATGCCAGATTAGTATATTATCTTTCTCTTGCATATCCATTATATATGCAGTCTCTCAGTTGAGACAAGATGAAATCCCTGACATTTACCTGTTATACAGATTAACATAGACCAACTTTCCAGATCTTTGCAGTTCCTTTCTTCCCAATGTGGCTGATGCATGAGGAGCCCAAAAGGGAGATGACCTGGCAGGCTTGTAATGCACTCATATGCTTCTGCTCACAGTTGTAGTATGAGCAGTGCTGAGCTCCTTTACCCTACCAGATGGAGCTGCTGAAGTCTCCAAACATTTTTTTGTGTGCCCAGTGCACTGTGAGGCTTCATGGCTCTGAACAGGACTTCTAATATTGTTTCATGAGTAGGATTGGATACAAAAATCATAGAATTTCAGAATAGTTTGTGTTGGAAGAGACCTTAAAGATCATCCGTTTCCAGCCCCATGCAGTGAGCAGGGCTCCCACCCATTGTATCAGGCTACCCAAGGTCCCATCCAACCTGGCTTTGAATGCATCCAGGGGTGGGGCATCCAGAACTTATTTCTTCCTGTGCTGTCACTGAGGGGCTCATCCAGGAGTGTGAGCAGCACATGGCACACAGGTTGGGATAAAAATGTCTGAGAGAGAACAAGCTGCCACCTGGCATGGGGAGGGGATGGAGTTGTATCAGGAAGAGCCTATTTGAACAGAGAATCTCATTTACTTGTCTGCTCTAAGCAGGGTGTCAAGACAGCTGGCGGGCTGACCCTGCTGCAGGGTAACACCTCTGCTTGCCTTCTGCTTTAGGAGAATGTGTTCCAAAAAACATCTGGTTGGAAGATTAAAGAAGCCACCAGTCATCTACCTCAGTCACTTGTGTGGTGGAGTAGGAGAGGGACTGTGGTGCATAGCTGCAAATGCAGAAGCCTGTGGGGAAATGGGAGGAGAAAGGTGATCTTAATGGAACAGCATGTTATTTTCATCATAGCTACTAAACATAAATTAGTTGCTTGTAATGCACTAAAAATATTGTACTACTTTTCTCTCTTGTGACAGTAACCATTAGAAGTGCTACGCAAAAGTGTTAACCAGGTGAAGCAGGGTAGGGAGTAATACCTTCCTAGCAAGGACAAACCCTGCTCAAACTTTCCATTTCAGAAAAGAGAGAAATATTAATGGGCTTCAATGGAATTTTAAATTAACCACAAGACAACCAGAGCCCCGTTTTCCTTTATTAAACCTTCAGAGTGGGGAGCTCCAGTGCAAACAGTCTGTGTGAAGAATCTGACCCAGTGCCACAGAGTTGGAGCCTCCCACAGCTTCCCTGAGAGCCTCACCCCTGCATCCCTTCCTCTCCAAGGATGGGATGAGAAGGATTAAATCACTTCTCAGCTTTAGCTGTGTTGTCCATTGTTAAATACCACAGAGATGGCTTGAAAACCTAAATGGAATGAACCACCAACTTTGAAAATAATTTCTTTAATTTTTTCTTAACCTCTTTTTTTTTATTATTTTTTTTTAAGGAGAGCGCTGCCTTGATGATGATACCTACATGAAAGACCTGTACCAGCTCAACCCAAATGCTGAGTGGGTTATAAAATCTAAGCAGAGCTAAGCAAATGGCAAAAGAACAAACCATGGACTTACATTGTAATGCTGAATTTTTCAAAGGAGTAGTATGTTCTTTCAACATTCAACTGTATTATACATATTAATAGAAACTTACCTAGTTAAAAAAAAAAAAAAAGGCAATGGAAACCGAACAGTGATTACTAGTAAATTTTCTCTTTCACTTACAGTGAGATACTAGAGAGAACTTTTCCCACTCATTTGATATGAGAATAAGTCAGTTAAACATTTTAATGGCACTAATCTCCCTTGATGATACTCCCATCTGGTAGGTCTGGTTTCAGAAGAATTTATTTTTCAAACAGATGCTGCTTAACCTCTTTACATTAGAGATCTAAAATCTGTTTGCATAGAAGTGTGTGTTCATCTAAGTTTTTACAGTGGTAGGACACTGGAGAAACAAATCCTGATCAGCACTTCTGAATGGTACAGTATTAAAAAAAAAAAACAAAACTAAAACAATTTCTCAAGTTAGTGTGAAATTCACAGGAAAAAAAAAAACAACAACTGCATTACAAATATATATTTTGTCTTTGGAAGTCCTAATTTTGTTCACTTTCTAGGTAAACTTTGATAGAAACTATTTAAAGACTGTGAATATGCTTTCTATGCATCTTTTTGCTAGCTCTTTTTAATGTTTTTATTCTTATTACGGTTGATTGTACTCTTGATACTATTTTTTTATTTTTAAAGTAGGACAGCGTAACACAGTGAGTCATTTTTAAAGCTCAACACTATTGGCAGTGTGGATATATTCCATCCTCTCTGGAATATTGTCACCACTAGAAAGAGGTCTGGGTTTTTCAGCAGTGACACTCCTATGTTACAAATGTTGACTTCAGGTTTTTTGGACATCTGATAGATTGCAGAGCATTTTGTGAACTGCCAAAATCTGCCAATTATGAGCACAATAAGGACTTTCAAGATGAATAAAAAAACTGTGGAGAGAAGCTGTAGGCTCAGTTTCACAGCTAGCAAACCACCAAACTTTTCACTCAAAATCAGGGTAAGTGTCTGCTGTGGACTTTACATAGGCTCTTTGATGTTACCTACCATAAGCTGTACATCTGGTCTATCCTGGATGAGGCTAGAGTCAAGTTCTACCTTCCCTGATTGATGCTGTCTAAACCACTTGAAAATTAATAGCCCTGTGGTGAACTGTTGCAAATCCTTCCCTTGGTGAGAAAGGAAGGACTGAATGCTCCCTGTGGAATTCACTGATACTGAATTGCAGACTGACAAGGCTCGCTGCAACACGAAGAGCTGTGATTGTGGCTTCAGAGCCCAGTCCCACAGCAATGCTTTGGGCTCACGAACCTGTGTACCACTTCACAGTTTATCTGTAAAGTAGCTCACCCCCGCTGTAGCACACACCTGTGTGCTGACCACCCAAAGTAACTACTGTGAAATGATATCCTTGGAAATAAGCATTTTCTTCCAGTGCACACACACAGTTACATTGACCTCATAGGGAATGTTCTATATTCAATCAAGAACCGTATTTGATTTTGTTTTTACTTGATTGAAGCTGATTAAAGGAATCAGGGGCCTTTCTGCTGAGTTTTGGATGCAGGCCCTGGCTGTGTTATTCTCAAAGAAACCACTGGAACTCTGTTTTATACACAAGCAGTGAGGTAGAACTCTGACAGGTCATGGAAAAAATTGGGCACCTTCTGATTAGTTATCCACAGTGTATGAGCAATTTGAGGGGCATCAGTATTTATTGTTTTTAAGAAGTCTCAGAAAAGATGCAGTGAAGGATTCTCCAGAGGAGGATGAAGGAAATAAGAGACTGCTGTAGCATGACTGCTCCCATTGCTCTGTCTCTGTGGGTACCCCGTGGTGTTGCACTGTGCCACAGTGGCATGCCCCGTGACACAAATCACTTTTGTCTGCAGAACAAAACGCGCTTGCTGTTCTTTAAGAGATAGAGTAGAAAACCAGAGCAGTGCTTAGGCAAAATTTTTGTGAATCTAATGTAATAATTGGAAGGTGTTTTTGTCATGTAACAGAAATGAAGTGTGTCGTAGTACTTGTAGCTCTGTAAGCAACTGCTCGTGCCTGGGACGCTAGGTGCTATTGCATCAGGAGCGAAGTGCTGAGGATGAGGACAGCTGTTCTGGCGTACCATTACAGCCGCCCGCTGGCTATGATCTTTTAAATAACTTTGTTTTTGGTTTAGTGCCATTATCTTTTTTTTTTTTTTTAATTTAAAAAGGCTCTTTTATAATTAAATGTTATTTTTTTCTGAACGCACTTCTCCTTTGAGTCATTACGTGCAAGTTTACTATGTCTGTAAAACACTGAGTGGCGATTACTATTTTAATTTCGCACGGTGCATCTCTTTGCAGGTAGCTTGTTGTTTTGTGCGTGAGAACAGACGCTGCTGTACGACACGCTCGGTTACAGCGCAGCGTTGCAGCCAGACAACGGCAGCGCGCCCGGCCGCGGTGCTACGGCGCCCCCTGGCGGGTGAAGCTGGGACCCGCGCGGCTGCGGGCGGGCGGGGGAAAGGAGGCGGCTCCGTGCGGCGGGCGCTGCTGTCTTGCGATGAGCGGCTGCGAAGCGCGTTCCCCACTCTGGGCGGCGTTTCGGATGCTGTTGTTTGAATGCTGGCTGTAAAGGTAGCGCTGGCTGCCCGTCCCTTTCCCAGCTCGCGGTCTTTCGGGTGATGGAGCACGGGCACAGGTTGGCCAGAGGCGGTGGCGTCTCCTCGTTGAAGGTCTTCAGAAGCCGCACGGACGTGGTGCTGAGCACCCTGCTCTGGGTGCCCCTGCTTGGGCAGGTGTTGGAGCAGATGGACGCAGCTCAGCTCAGCGCTGGCACAGCCTCCCGGGGGTGTTACAACTGTGAGGCTGAAACTCAGAGTCATAGCAGATGCGCCCACAAGGAAGTCCTGCCTAAAACTTCTTTCACTCCATTACTTTTTTGGCAAACATTCATCCTAAAGGTACTGAAGCTGTTTAATTAGATGCACTCTTTCACTAAGCATTCAGAGTTAATTTGCGGTAGAAAGCAATCTTGGTGAAAGATTAGCTAAATGAGTGATTTCCTGTAACGCACCTCAGTATATCTGAGGATTGAATCTCTGCAGCACTTCTATTTCTAAAACCTTGCAGCCATTCAAAAAGAATACAGCGTGTATGCACTAATTTTACGACAACGTTTACAATAATTACTTCTCACTAAAGCAGTGCTTGTCAGATCTTCAAACCACTGTTTGTGTTTGCACACAGAGGCAGGTAAGCACTTCTCATCTCCATTTAACAGATGGGAGTGCTGTTCCTAGATGGCTTGCCTGCAGCTGAAGGGGTGAAATCAATCTGATTTGTAGAAACCAAATATAATCCTCCAAAACTGTTCTGAAAATCTGCCCTATCACCAGAAACGGGACTTCAGCAGTCATAAACCTGACTTCAGGGGACAGTTTTAATAAATATAATACCGTGAGTTTTAGCCTGATTTCCAAAGGAATGTGTCTGGGATAATCTCAGTGCCAGTGTGTGTCTTCCCATAATTACTTCTGGATCTGCTGGCAGACTTCAATCATTCTTGGCAGACAGCATAGGGGGAGAGAGTGTCTCAAAAATAATTAAGTTTCTACGAGTTTCATAAAACGAGGCAACTGGAAGGAAGACAGAGGCAGAACAAGTCCTTTGATCAAAAAAGGTTGACAGCATAAATTCTACCTTTATGTAGGCACTTGAGCTGATCCAGGACTGGCTTTTGTGGTGCAGGTTGTTCCTAACTTCCGGTTAGCACAACTGATCCCCCTTCCTCCTTTATTGGGTTCAGCAATTCAGTGAGTGCCATCCCTGCTGAGCATGCAGGTAGCATGGTGGGCAGCAGTACACCTGTGCCTTCCTCTTGTAGTTCTGTTGGGAGTCACCTTCATCCTGGACAAAGATCAGACCTAAAATTGGCTAGTATCAAAAGGGAGTGTTCAGGTACATGTGAGTGTTAAGCAGTAATAGTTAACTCAGCTTTCCATTCCGTTACATAGGTGCTAGTTCAAAATCTTCACAGATGTTACTTCTCTCCAGTTGCTCACCTTTGGAATAATTGAAAGGATTCTTCAGTCTTCCTGTGTCACCCTAAGGCCGATAAGTAGCATTAATCAATGCTAATAGCCAAAGTCTGTTTATTTTACTATTTCAGAATCACGTCTTACCATTACACCTGGTTTTTGGTGTAGCTGTGGCAGCTCCCATAATAAAAAAAAGTCTCTTAGCTTTAAAAGAAGAAAATAATACAAAGAGCACAACTTTGTGAGCGGCTTTTTTGTATATTGAGTCACTGGATCAGGTCCTGCAGGTAAGCCTGCTCTGGGTTCTTTCCCTTGGGATTTTCTGTGTCTCCTGAGCATCAGAGGTGGTGCCTCAGAGTTGCACAACTTCAGTGTACAGTTGTCTGTGAGGATAGATGGCTTTACACAGTAGAATCTCACAAGTACACACAAGTTACAGGAGTATCCCTTGCTATTTATCAGCAGGCAGATGTTTGACTTACTCCAAATGACCCAGAGTAAAGGGGAGAACATGTGGCTGCTACAAAATGCTTAAGCATCTGATTGAGGCTCCAAACCCTGGGCTGCATCCAATTAACACCTCGTTTCTTGCTTAGTCACTTTTTCCCCTAATTTGAGAAAAGATATTTGATTGAAAACCTGCCTTCTGATTTTGGGTTTGTCTGAAAATAGTATCTAATCCAATTTAGTTGCCGTACTTATATTCTAGATGCTCCTGCAGTGTGTGCTCTAAGTTCCAAGGTAAACGAGCTCCCAAGCCCTTATTTTAGATGCTCACCCTCTGCCATAGTCTGCCTTATTTATGAGTCTGGGTGAGCCTGAACAAAGGGAGATTCTTTCAGCAGGGACCACAAGCCTGAGCAGGTGACATTGTGGGGAGCCACACAACCATGAAGTACCAACTGAGAGTTGCCCATCTCAGTATTCCAGTCTGGCTCTTCTCGGCTGTCTCATACATATTCAGTACAACATTTTGCTTCTGTAGACTGTAAGGTCATAGGATGCAGCCAGGTGACATCCATCTGGGATGCTGTTTTTTGTTTTAAATGCTTGACCTTGAAATAAGATGTATCCCTTGGGGTATGAAGACAAGAGAGATAAAGCAACTTTCTGAAACCATTCTAGTGGAGTCTCGGAGTCCTGGCAAAAATTTGCACCAACTACCTTCACTGTGTCATTTTGAACCAAAAGAAAATTTTCCTATCGAGTTTAGCAATGAGTTAGGAGACAATTTTGGCATGGTTGTGAGTTAGAAAATGGTTTTGCAAAAATTTGGCCAGAAAACATACCATTACAGAACCCTTTTCAGTCATTCAACCTGTTCTACCAAGTCAGAGTGCCTTTATTTTTATTTCTTTGTAGATCCCAGAGGGGCAGTCTCCTGATTTTGCCCCAATTCTGCTTGGCTCGATGGTAGAGGGAGGCGTGAGAGAATTATTACGTGAAAAAAAATGAATCTCATTGTTGAGAGTATTGGTGATAACAACGATGGGCCACTGTGCAAACTTGAATTGAGTCATTCAGAAGATTCTTGTTTATTCCTGTTCCTTCCAAAGTGAGAAAACAAGATAGTCAATTCTGTAGACCAAACGTTTCTGTAATCCCCATGCAGAACTGCTCCACTGGAGGTCTTCTAGGAAGAGATGAAAGCAGAGAATACTTGTGTCGCCAGCCATCCTGAAGGGAGGAGATGTTCTGCCATAGATGGTGTGTGTGACTTGTTTGTTTAGTTGTTTGTTTTTCCTTCTTTAAATTGGGTACATTTTCTCTTTGAAGGTTGGAAATAGTGAAAATTGAACATAGTTGTAAACAAGAAATGTTTCTGTACAACCACAGTGTGGATATTTTGAGGGTGTTTATGAAATACATATTATAGTCATGTGCTCTTCATTTATTTTTTTTTTCCAGAGAATCTCTAAATTGTTTAAATGTGCTTGGAACATTATAAGAAAAATTGATTTAATAAAGAAACAGCAGCTAAGCTAAGCTAGTCTAAAATGTTGTTAAGGTTAGGAAAGAACTGATTTTTCCTCCAAGGCACCTATAATGATGGCATAGTTTGCATTCTAAAAACATTTGTTTAGCTCTTGGAAAAAAATTTGTTAGTGCATAAATAGTACAACTAAACTGCATGTTGGTGTGCTGATGAGGGCAGGACTAGTATACCAGGTCTGTTATGTGCTGTCTCACAAGCCTGTGTACTGCTGAGATGTCGTCAGTCTTACAAAATAACATCCTAAAGATTCCCCTCCAAAGTGCTGACTGTGGGCAATACTGAACAGAGTGACTATTTTTCATGTCTCTGCCTTTACTTTTAGCTGCAGTCTGTAAGAGATGAAAGGTGAAGTGTATATCCTGTATGATGTTTTTGCCTGTGCCAGTGTGCCCTGTCTGCAGTACATACAGCGGAAAAGGGCAGAAATAATACTCATCTGTGTCACCACAGAAGGAGCAGCTGTGCTTAACGAGTGAGGGTGAGCTCCTGTTTCCAAGGAATGCTCCAAAGGGTGCACCTGGGTGTGAGTCTGTTTGTCCCTAAGCTTTTTTTCCCTGCTGTAGTGCACAAGGTGTGTTTTGAGATTTCAGTCATCACTGGCATTTTGGATATACTTTGTAGGGTCAGCATTTTTGGTCTGCTCCTTTGCACGATTATAGCATGTAGTACATCATAAAGGGAGTTCAATAGTGTCCCGATCCCTGTGCAGTTTTTCTTTGAATGTTATCTTAATAGTAAATGTATATCAATATAAATTTTGCTTCAGTCATGTCAGTGCAGCTCTAGGACATTTCTGTTCTTCTCTAATACTACCTTCCCTGTAGCGTGCTACTGAAAGGATATGATTCCCACCAGTGGGCAGGATTGCTTTTCTTTGTTTTTAAAACCCGTTTCTTTTAAGTTTTGCAGCTGGTCTCTGTTGGACTTCTTTCTGGAGCAGGTCCCCGTTCACAAAAGCACAGCAATTCTCTTGTGGAATTCAATTAAAACAAGTGGCTGAGGCCCTGGCTCCTTAACTGTACAACAGTTTATGTCATGGTATGCTTTAGCAAACTGAGGCAGGAGTTGTGCTTTCTAAACAGCATTTCATAATCTCTGTGCTTAATATCGTACAAAATATTTGTAGTGCCTCTTGAGGCAGAGGTTTTTCTCTCCTTACAGGCTGTCTCAGAAGAACCAGCAAAAGTTCTGAACCACTTGGTCTTTCACTGCTGGTGCTCATCTCTTCACTGCAGCAGCTTGCCTTCAGGTCATATCCGAGAGAGCACAGAAACACTTGGCACCATCCTTGCCCCTACTGATGGCTTGCTCCGAGGTCTCCTGCTGTTCTCTGAAGAACCCAAACCAGCAAAACCGAAGAGCATGCCTGCTTTCTCTCCACTTTTTAAAAGAGAGTGCCTCTGGAGGGTCAGCTCTGTGCTGAAATCCACCCTGCCGAGGCTGCCTGCTGTGATGGGGTGCCTCGGAGCAGCATTTTGGAAGCCAAGGCTTGTTGGATTGCTGGCATTCTCATCAAGGGTTTGCTCTCTGCTTTGTGACTCTTTGATTATTAATTACCACAAATGAACAATCCTAATGGAAAACAACATTTTCCCTTTTTGTCTTGTTTGAATCTCAATTTACTGTTTCTTCTTCTGTTTCTGTAGTTCAGAAACAGTTTCTCTTCTTTCCCAGCTGATTGTTCTCTCCCTTTCTCCACCTTCCACACTTTTTGTTACCTTCTATGGCCTTGGTGTCCCCGTGACCTTGAAGGCAGTGGTGCCTCGCAGACCTGATGAGGGGCAGCTCTGTGCAGCTTTTAATTGTAACCCAACTTCTGCTCATGCTCCATACATTCACACAGCGATGGAGGCCACCAGCAGTCCCTTGCCCTTACACTTTGTTTCTTCATTCTCATAAGTGATCATCCAAAGCCCTGCTTAGAAATGTTAAACAGCCTTTGTAATTACCCATCTTTCTTAAGTGCTTTTTCATGTGTCCGCTCCTCACAAATGCCATTCATTTCTGAATGAAATAGTATGGGCACAAATGATCTTCTCTTAAGCTATTGATTTATTTATCTTCTGACCTTTTGTATCACTTTTAAGTATTTACAGTGTCAGGAATGCTTTGGCTCAGCACGTTTCAGTGCAGCTGTTATCTGCTTTTGGCTTCATTTAGTTTAATTGGTCCCTACAAATGCACCTGCTGCCTGCCCTCTGGCAACAAAGTGTGTGAACAAGGAAATAGCAATTCTAAGTGTCAGGTACAGACATTAATCTCAGAAGTTTTGGCAATGGCCAGGGCTTCAGTATGGAGCTCCGTCTTTATCCTTACTTACGGTTATTATAGAAAAACTGGTTTAGCTGAGGTATGTTGAGAAATTTGAGAAAACAGAAGGAAATTTGGTTCTAAGTTTGAAAAAGGCTATTAAATTTATTTCTAAAGCAGAAGTCCCTGCAAATTTACCCCAACGTAGTATTTCCATGTGTCCTTTCTGCCAGGAATTGTGCTGCTATTCCCCTTCAAACTGTCCTCAGAGTGTACATTTATACCTTTGATAAAACAGAAAAAGTTGAACGGTCGTATCTGAAGAACAGAAAATGTGAAATAAGCAAACTGTTCAGCCTAATTGTCTCTGGTGTCTCATTGACATTTATTAGGGAACAGAAGGTCAGTTCTAACTTTTACGGGCCAAGTTTTTGTAAGAACTTAGTATACTGTGTGCTGCCTTCCTTGTACTGGATGTGTTACAATGGAAATTTGATTCTGAGTGTGTTGATTTTTTCCACTCTAAAAATAATCCCACACAATAATGAAACAATATCATAACTAACAGTGAGAGACTGGTTGACAGGCAGTTAATCATTCTTTGTAGCAAGTAACTTGTAGCAGGTAGGCCTTTTTTTCTTGGTCCCACCATTGTATTTACAATGGTTTGGCTTAATTTATTAGAAATTATTCATAAGAAGTTTAAACTTTGTATTCATTTGCACCTACATTTGGCATGTGGAGAAGACTCTTTTTTCATATTGTATTGGAAATATCTTTGGGAACTGGAGACAACTAGCTGGGCAAGCAATTTCCAAACACAGATGCACAAGCACATTTTTAATGATCACTCTTCGAACAAGCCATCCAGCAGTATTGATCAAGCATCAATCCTGTCCTGCAGTTCAAAAGTGTTCTCTTTGAATGACCTGCATGGCAGAGGGACTTTCTTGTCCTCTTTGCTCAGCTCTGTAGGAAGTGATATTTCTTTTCAGTTTTGTACAGCAGAAAAAGATATTAAAAAAAAAAAAANAGACCTTCAGTAAGGAATTTTCTTAGCTTAAAAAAAGTGTGAGTTGAGGCCAGTCTATGGGAAGGTCTGCTGTATGCTGGGTTGATGACATTTCAGAAGATAGTTCCTTCTGCATGTTCATAAGCCATTCTTTTCTTGTCAAAGATATGGCTGAGCTGAGTCATCCACAGGGACTCACTATTCCTCTCCCTGACTCCTCAGTGTTTTTAAGCCCAGTATATCACCAATATGTCTGTGAGTGCTCTCTGAATGCTTTTGGAATAGATGGAGACTGAGTGGTAATTTCTGTATTCTAATGGGCTGCTGTTTCTGTATTCTAATGTTGCTGTCTAAAACGTGAGGAGTTGGCTAGAAATTTGGAGCTCTGCTGAGTAGTGCTGTCAGAGGAAGGATGAGAGCCAAGCTGAGCTCATAGGCTCCACTGAGCAACCTGACCTAGGTACAGGCACAATCCTATAGGGTTCTTGGGATGTGTTCCAGATGCAGAGGAACAGTGGAGGTGTTGAGAACTACCAATCTGTCAAGGTTACAGTAGAGAAGGGGACAACATCCATGAGTCAGTATTACAGGATTTGAGGTTTAGGGGGAGAGGTTATGCTTGCTTCTACCCCAGCAGATGTTTAAAGGGAAAAATATTCATATTCTCTAATAGTAAAAATATGTTGTAATAATATCATCAATTTCTTCTCCCTTTTTTCACTCAGAGGGTGGTGACACACTGGAACAGGTTGCCCGGAGAGGTTGTGGTTGCCCCATCCCTGGAGGCATTCAAGGCAAGGCTGGATGTGGCTCTGGGCAACCTGCTGTAGTGGTTGGTGACCCTGCCCATGCCAGGGGGTTTGAAACTGGATGACTTTTGAGGTCCTTTTCAACCCAGGCTGTTCTATCATTCTGTGATTCTATTATTCTATGATTTTCATCGACAGCTTTTGTATGCTTAAAAGAAAGAGGATTTAGGAATCACATGCTACTTAGCACTTCGTTGTATGTTGGTAACACTTTCCAGATCTTCATCACTAGGCTGGATCAAGAAGCCATAATACAGAATATGACATTGTTAATGTCCACACTGTGAGTAATTTGGTCTGCAAGTACTCAGTTGCACCTCAGGTTGTGCTGAGTTACTGCCTTCTGTTCAAGAAAAAGAACTGAAATACAGGCTGCAGTTCAACACTTCCCTCTGCAGATGTTCCCAGATATTAACATGATTAGAACTGAATGTAAAAGATTTTGAGAGTTATGTTTATTCAGGTTTTTAGAATTTCCCTCATGAATACAGTATTTATTGGTGTTTACCAACCCTGCACCTTTTATGGTTCTTTCAGCTTCTGGGGAAAAAAAAAGGTGGGGGAGGTAAGAAAGAAAATTTCTATTNATGTTTGTAAAAGAAAAAAAAAAAATAAAAAAAAAAAAAAAAAAAAAAAGATATATGTTGTGAAATGTAATCCAGAATGTAACCATATACATTCCTGTTCCTTGTTTTACAACACGGGCAGAAGGGAACAGTCAGTGAAACTGTACAATGACAAATCACTATCTATCAAAATCTGGAGTTGAATATTTATATAAAAAGCAAAGCACTGATGTTGTAGAAAACAAAGGGAAATTTGAACTGGATTATTATGTGGTTGGGACTGAGTGCTGGAAGGTGACAGCAGTGTGATGTAGGGTCTTGTTTGCTGCAAGCTGAAACAAGATAGTCTATTCAGGGAGACTCGGAAGGAGCTTGAGGCTGTTGTAATTTGTTCTGTTGAGAAGGAGTCTGATGGGATAAAACCTTGGGGAGTNATGCTTGCTTCTACCCCAGCAGATGTTTAAAGGGAAAAATATTCATATTCTCTAATAGTAAAAATATGTTGTAATAATATCATCAATTTCTTCTCCCTTTTTTCACTCAGAGGGTGGTGACACACTGGAACAGGTTGCCCGGAGAGGTTGTGGTTGCCCCATCCCTGGAGGCATTCAAGGCAAGGCTGGATGTGGCTCTGGGCAACCTGCTGTAGTGGTTGGTGACCCTGCCCATGCCAGGGGGTTTGAAACTGGATGACTTTTGAGGTCCTTTTCAACCCAGGCTGTTCTATCATTCTGTGATTCTATTATTCTATGATTTTCATCGACAGCTTTTGTATGCTTAAAAGAAAGAGGATTTAGGAATCACATGCTACTTAGCACTTCGTTGTATGTTGGTAACACTTTCCAGATCTTCATCACTAGGCTGGATCAAGAAGCCATAATACAGAATATGACATTGTTAATGTCCACACTGTGAGTAATTTGGTCTGCAAGTACTCAGTTGCACCTCAGGTTGTGCTGAGTTACTGCCTTCTGTTCAAGAAAAAGAACTGAAATACAGGCTGCAGTTCAACACTTCCCTCTGCAGATGTTCCCAGATATTAACATGATTAGAACTGAATGTAAAAGATTTTGAGAGTTATGTTTATTCAGGTTTTTAGAATTTCCCTCATGAATACAGTATTTATTGGTGTTTACCAACCCTGCACCTTTTATGGTTCTTTCAGCTTCTGGGGAAAAAAAAAGGTGGGGGAGGTAAGAAAGAAAATTTCTATTTGAGTATTTAGAATTCATTCACGTAAGGATTTGTCATTTATCTGAAGACATGAAAACTGCACTGATCTTTTATTCTGTAGCTGAGATGCACTGGTTTGCAATAGGGAACAGGGCAGAAGTAGGACTTTTTTTTTATTGCTGCTACTATGTGGGTTCTCACATCATCCCACAGACTACCAGCCTGAAAATTGACCATGAATCATGTCAAAGAAGGGTGTGTCAGTGACATTTTTAAATTATGAATTTATTATATTAAATGGAGATCCTCAGAATAAAAAATGTACTGTAAACCAAAGCCATTCAGGAGGCTCTGTACCTTGCCTTTTTTTCTCGATGTAGATAATGCTGTTTTATTAGTCTCCATGGACATGGGTCCATAGAGAACTTTGTGATAACTTTTATTTTCATAGCAGTTGCTGTTTATATTTATGTTACAACACTGAAGTGAGGCAGTTAACTCTATTTGATGCTGTGTTAATGTGTTAATTCAATTTCAGTGTTGAAGTATGTGATGTACAAATATATGAAGAGTCCTAATAGCATCTGACGGTTCCCAAAAATGGAGTTCAGAGAAAGCTGGAGAAATGTAGAATCAAATTTCTCATACAACTGAAGCTTTTCCTCAGTTTTATTCCATAAAAACATTACTGACAAAACTTACACGATAAATTTGTGTTACAAGCATATTAATTTATTTGTTTCTTATTACTTTATTTCATTTATTTATTTTTAGATATCTATGGTGTATTTGAATGTGAAATCTTATCGGATTATAAGATCTGTAGAGACTGCAATCATATTTGGGAAGAGTAACAATCATTTTCATACAGGGAAGTAATGTTCTGCAAATCTATTGAGAATTCCTGGTACCTGAGGATTTGTGTGAGCATTTGGGAAAGAGAGGGACCTGGCTTAGATTTTCCAGGTTCATGTTAAAAATGCTATTCATGGATGTGTCTTAAACTGAGTGGCTGTGGGATAAGAGCATAGATCCTCTCACAAATAATTAGCTAAAGGGCAGGGAATGGGTTATAGCGCTGAAACACCAGTTCTTCTGGTTCTCCTGAAGGAAGGAGTCTAGTGTTCTGGGAGAACTAGGGTAGTGCCAGTGGTGTCTGTACTTTCTGATATTACCTGGAAAGAGGTGAACAGGAACATGACAACCTATCTGGATGGCAATGATTTATCCAGAATAGTGAGAAAAACAGCGTATCTGAGAATTGCAGGAGTACCTTGTTAAACCAGAGGCTCGGAAAGAAAGGACAGATGACATTAGTGTATATCCATTTCTTTTCCCCACCTCTTCACCTATCATATGACTATTTCTAAAGCTAGAAGTGAGGTTTTTTTTGTAACATCTGACCTTGTTTGACTCGCCCTCCTGCTATGAGCCAACAGGAACTTAAATTATCCTGTGCCAGACTTCCAATTCTGCACACAGATCATCCAGAAAATTATTTTTCTTTATTTTTTGGTTTTAAGTAACCCTTCCTCTAGGTTCATGACTGTATTTTGGTAGCCTGTTTGCAGAATTTGTGGAAAAAGACTGCTAATATGGTATTTCTGCAAAGTGACTTGCACAGAAATGTATGGCAGAAAATGAGACAGGGACCTTACTGGCGGGTTATATAGCAAGCAGCTCTACCTGAATTTTCAAAACGTGATTGCACTTGGCTGATGTTTCCCAAAATGGCATACCTGAGCAAGACTTTTTTCAGGAGAGGAGTTCTCAAAAGCATGTGTGCGGTTCATGTACTTGTTTTTCAAATAGTCAGCTCTTGTTGCTGTGCTGCAAGCTGGACCCCTAGAGACTGTCACAATTATCAGTTACTTATGAAGTGTTTTCCCTAATCTTGGATCCAAGAATAAAACTGGTGTAGATACTTTTCATTGTGTGTTTTCAGTTACCAGGAAGTTGAAGTAGCAAAAATGTTTATCATTTTAGTTTTGCAAGAGGAATTACCTCCATATTTTGAGGTAATGAAGGGAGTTAACCCACTCAGAAAGGGAAACCCTTCATCTTTATCAATTCCCCTACTCACTCACCAAGGAGGTGAGCATTCTGGGCCAGCAGCCCAGGTGACCCACATCGAACCCCAAAGCCCCAAGTGAGAGGACAGGAATGTGCTGGTGGTGTTACTGTTACAGCTGCTCTAGGAGGCAGGCTGGATATAGAAGCCTTTGCCCTTAGAGCTCAGAGGGTTGTGATTTGCGGTGCAGAGTCCAATTGGAGGCCTGTACTTAGCAGTGTCCCTCAGGAGTCAGTGCTGCTTCCGGTCCTGTTCAACATCTTCATCAATGGCCGTGATGAGGGGATAGAGTCCACGCTCAGCAAGTTTGCTGATGATACGAAGCTGGGAGGAATGGCTGACGCCTGAGGGCTGTGCTGCCATTCAACGAGACCTGGACAGGCTGGAGAGCTGGGCAGGAAGAAACCAGATGAAGTTTAACAAGAGCAAGTGTAGAGTCTTGCACCTAGGGAGGAATAACCGCATACACCGGTACAGGTTGGGGCATGAGCTGCTGGAGAGGAGCTGTGAGGAGAGGGACCTGGGTGTCCTGGTGGATGACAGGCTGATCATGAGCCAGCAGTGTGCCTTGGTGGCCAAGAAGGCCAATGGGATCTTGGGGTGCATTAAAAGGCGTGTGGCCAGCAGGTCAAGGGAGGTGATCCTCTCCCTCTGATGAGGCCTCACCTGGAGTATTATGTCCAGTTCTGGGCTCCCTGGTACAAAAAAGACCAGGATTTCCTCAAAAGTATCCAGCGGAGGGCTACAAAGATGATAAAGAGTGTGGAACTCCTCTGCTATGAGGAAAGGCTGAGAGACCCAGGTCTGTTCAACACTGTAAAAAGAAGACCCAGAGGGGATGTGATTCGTGTTTATAAATATCTAAGGAGAGGGAGGCAAAAGGATGAAGCCAGACTCTTCTCAGCAGCATGTGGTGATAGGATGAGGGGAAATGGCCACAAACTGAAGCATAGGAAATTCTGCACAAATGTGCGTGGGAACTTCTTCACAGTGCAGTGACGGAGCAC
The DNA here is from genome assembly GCA_013399175.1 of Odontophorus gujanensis. NCBI lineage: Eukaryota > Metazoa > Chordata > Aves > Galliformes > Odontophoridae > Odontophorus > Odontophorus gujanensis. Next base: position 95,190 of record VXAB01012529.1, read on the forward strand.
TGGCACAGGCTGCACAGAGAGGTGGTGGAGTCTCCTTCTCTGGAGATGTTCAAGACCCGCCTGGACATCTACCTGTGCAACCTGGGTGAGGGAGCTGCTTTGGCAGGGAGGTTGATCTCACTGATCTCTAGAGGTCCCTTCCAACCCCTACGATTCTGTGATTCCTCCCCTCATGCTGGTAGTACTAACACACAGCTGGAGGCAATAACCTGGTCCTGAGCACCTGTGTAAGTGAAGGAGGGGCAGAAGTGAAGCAATTGTTCAGTCTTGTTTGTTAAAGCCTTTACTTTGTCACAGTTCTTGTGGTAGGGTCAGCTCTTTACCTATTTTCTTGCTCCATCCTTGAGAAAGACAGCTGGATACTACTTATATCCTGTGTGTTGCATGTAAGGTAAGTTATCTTCTCCTTCTGAAAGGGCTAAACAATGTGTTTTTGTATTAATAATGAATCTAGCAACAGCTGCTGGGGGAAAGAAACTGAGCAAGAAGCCTGGCTGCATAGCCCTGTGCTAGTCTGCCTTCTGGGGCACCCTGATACTAACTTAAGATGTACTGTATGTACAGTGGTTACTTGTCAGCTTGTGTTTGTGAGTGAGGCATCTGATAGTGAACATCAAGGAGACCGTTTAGAAACACATTAATAAAATGGTTGCTGCTGGTTAGAGTCTCGTATATAGCAAATTACCTCAAACTTGTTTGTTCTTTCTGATTTTTTGTAGTTCTGCAGTGTTTCCTCTAATGTTGTGATTGCTGCGAAGGCACAATAGTTATCAGCTTGTGCAGGCTGTGTTTGCAGGCAAAATGGCAGATGTATTTGGGGTACGAGCAAAGGAAGGAATGGGGAGCTGGAAAGTCAGAAACTGTGAAAGAAGTAAAGAGCAAAAGGAATTATTTTAGCATGATGAAAGCTGATTTCTGCTGTAAGGGAGATGATAACTAGAAAAGACACCATTTCCTGGGAATCCTCTAACCTATGAAGAAAATAACTTTATCTATAGTGGTTGACTTTTCACATGCTAGTGCTGTTGAATAGGCTTCTTGACAAGGCAGTGGGTGATGAATATTTGTTCTATTAGTTTGAAACTGAACTGATGGTAATAATTAGTATAAGAGATGGACTGGCAGTGTATACATGTCTAAACAGCTATGAAAAAGCAAGGGTGCACCTCTGCTAAATAAGACACTGTTGCTGGGGAGAAGAATGCCTGCTTTGAGGGAAGGAGCATGGTGAAATACGGGGATTGAATGGAGTTAGTTTCATCTTGTTTTTTTATTTTTTTAATTTTTTTAAAACCAACTTCACTCTATACTGTACAAGCATATGAGGGCTTCCTGTGTTTGTATGGATCCTTTACAGATGCTTGCTGGGTTTCCTTTCGCAATGAGGAATGTGAGATTGTATTTCATCTCTGTGTAATATGAGGTTTTATTTCTATAAGCCAGCTGTATGCTTGAAGAGCCTGTGTGACTGATAACTGTGTGCCATAGGTAGTGTTGGCAGCTGTCCAGAAAGAAAAAATGGAAATCTGTGCTTGTACCCTCTTTTCAAAGAGAGGTTGGAGAGGACCCATGAGATTACCGCCTCCAACCATCAGCCAATAGTCCATGCAGAGCCCTTTACTCACCATGCACTGATATTCATGTGCGTGACAGACAGAGCGTATCTTCTGTCATCAGTTGTCAGGATTTGCAGCATTGTCTTGGACAGAAAGCAAATTGCTATGTGATCTGATATACTTTTACTGAGAAAATAAAGGAATTCAGTGACTGCGGTTAATTTTATTTTCTAAACCTGTGTTTCCCCTCATGCTACAGCTGAGCTGGGTTTGGGCTGGGGAACGCTGAGTGCAGTAATTAGTTTTACATAAACAATTGACCACCTGCACCTGGGTTCTGATGCACCTCCCCCAGTGTGAGAGCTAAAGTAGGCACACCACTGTGACTTGCTTTAGGGCTTTGCTAGTTCTTTGCCTCAATAATTTCCTTAAGATACCCTGAATTAATACATAAACTTTCCTGCATGAACAAGCAAGCCTAATTGTAACTAGGGTAGATCCAGAACTGAAAGCTTTAGACTGAGGGCTGTGAAAGTGTGTCTAATACTGGACCTGTTCCTGTGGGTATATTCTAGCATACTGCACGCAGGGCTATAGTTTGTATGTAAAGACAATGAAAAACAAGGCTAATAGCAGTGAAAAGAAGTACACATTCTAAGAAGTCTCAAGAAAACCCCGTTATCAAACTCAAACCAACAATCTAATACCAGGACTTGGATCCAGGAATTGAATTCCATGCATAGTATTAGCAAATTCTATTTTCCCTTGTTTCCTAAGTGAAAAAAGGGAATTTGCTGAGTAGCCTGTGTTGTTAGATATGTTACAATTTCCTTAGCCAGCTTTCATTCCATGAACTTGCAGTTCCCTCATTTGGCATCAACCAAAAATTAATTCTTATCTGTTGCAAAGCACTGGTAATTCTTATGCCATTCAGGTACTTAATGCCTGAGCTACAGAGTGTTGATACCCCATGCAGTATGTAATGCATTCTCAGTCACCAGATCCCTTTCATTATATTGCTCTTCAGGGCCAGTGCGTATGAAGGTACACCAGAACTGCTGGGCATGCCCAAGGAAAACCTGTTTTTGAAAGATCTATACATAATTCTTTAGTGTGTTATCTTAGTAGCCACAACAGTGTCTTCCTTATTAATTTTTGATGGAGATTAGCATATAGCGAGCTGAAGGCAGAAGTGGCAAAGGAGAAGCAGTTGAAAATGAATGGTGTACTTAATGTGTTGGATGACTTAATTTCCTGGGTTTTATGGGTTTGCCATAGGCATGCTATTTGCAGTAAGCCCAGATTACTGCATTTGGTTATTAATAGAAAAATGAATTCCTAAAGCATTTTAAAGATAAGCGTTTCATAAATGCTATGATTCATTAATTGTTTGTATTAAGAACTTGGCAGTTGTTCCCAATTAGCCTACTTGTTTAAGGCTTTCATCCCTAGTTATACATTTGAGATTATTTTATACTGTCTTACTAATTTTGGTAATGGCTTTTTTTTTGTTTGTTTTTTTTAAGGCCGGTTGGGTGAAATATAGATTGAAGCTTTGAGAATGAACATAGCTGCTTAAACTCCATTTGTATTACAGCGATCAATAAGCATGAGGTTGTTGAATACTTTTGAAGCCACACAGGCTTCCTTAACTAGATACTGGCTTCTATTGCTAACAGTACTGTGATGTTTAAATTGCAAGTCAACTGAACTAAATTTATACTAACAAGTAATTGGGGATAAATTGTGGTGCGGGTGATAGAAATGTCCATCCTTGTCAGGTGAACAGGTTTGGGTGTTCAGGGGAAGGCTCGGAAGGCAGAATGCCCTTCTGAGGGAAGGCAGCGCACTGATTTCTGAGCAGTTACTTTGCAACTGAACATCAGTTTTGAGGTGCTGTGCTGGAGGCTGATGAACATGACTCAGCCACACTGGCACTGCTGTAAGAATCATGTACTGACAGTGCTCCAGCGGTTTTATGACCTTCTCTGCAAATGGAGACAGTGTGCTAGGTGGCTGAGATTTTTAAGAATGGTTGTGGCTTAGCTCAATGTATGCATTAGCGGGAGCATTTAAATGTATCTTTCTCTACTGGTTCCTTTTCATTACATTGGGTAATGAGCATTAGCTGCTTTGGTTGCAATACTTAATAAAGCTTTCTATGCTTCTTAAACTTCCTTGTATAGAAAAAAAGATATCTAAGGCCTGAGCCTGGGTAATGAAATGCAGAGAGAAACATGGTCGTTAGCCGGAGTGATGTGGGGCTCCTGAGCCAGATCTCCCACTGTAAGGGAGCATTTGATACTCTTAAACTTGCTTTTTTGGAGGGTAATGGCTCTGTTTATGGAGTTTGCACAAATGCATTTGATTTAGTCAATTTAAGCCCTGCACTTAAGCAAATTACGAGGTAGGACTTGATTACTGAGAAGTAAATTAGTTTGAATGCATATGAGAAGGTCTTGCCGAGAGTAAATTTACAGTCAAACTATTACATGGGAAACATAATGTGCAGTACTTGTCAGGTTTGATAAATGGAGCAAGGTTGTAAAATTGCCCTTACCTTGAAATGTGCTTGCATTTGACTGGCAACAGAACTGAGGTGCACTATGCCTCTTGTCATGAACTGGCTCAGGAGGGAGAGACTTGCCCAAATCTTGAATTACTGGGTTTAAAAACACTGAGTTGAAGATCTCCCTTCAAATAGGAGTGGATGAGCAAGGTGTCCTTTTCATACCATTTCTGTTTTATGCTGGTTTTTTTTCTTTTTTTTTTTTTTTTTTTTTTCCTCCAGATCTGGGGTTTTGTTTGCCACAAGACTGTTCTTAGGTTTACAGCTAGGCCTGCTCATGTCTCTCTCAAGAGCTTCTGCCATGGTACAGTACTTTGCTCTCTTGTTCGTCCCAAGTCAGTCACATATGAAGGAATAGAAGAATGCAGAGAACCAAACAATTTTTTTATTTGGAAACAACAATACTTTTCTTACTCATTTATGAAATAATTATGAAGAAAGAAACATGCTGTCATCACTAATGTGTCTATTTTTTTGCCCTAGCAGTCTATAATTAGTTTCAGTCCAAAGTATCAGTGCAAAACAGGACGCAACATGAAACAAAGATGTCACACCATGAAGTGAAAAACGAACTGCTTCTTTTCAGTCAAAACGACTATGGATAAGATAAATGCTAGAAAAAATATAAACTAACAAATGAAGCTTAAGGAAGGGAATAGGAGGTCATTGTCTTTTTCCCCAAGGAGAATTTTTTATTTCCGAGGTGTTTTGAAGGGAAAATGATCCATGGACTGGGTGGCTAAATAGTAAACCTAATTCCCCATCTGCCCTAGTATTTTTATAGTTTCCTAAGCAGCAACAACATCCAGTATCTTTTACAGAAGAACATTTAGATGCTTTGAAAACACAATATGCTGATGCCTGCTGGTGTTTGAGAGCACAGTAGTACTGCAGTTAAGTATATAAAATATACTTGGAAGACTAAAATGACATCCCTGCTGAACTAGGTATGCAAAGGCATGATCTTGTAGCTGTGCTTGCCCTAGTCTTGTGCTTAGCATCTTACAGACTTGGCCTTAGAGATATATTATGCATACATGCTCAACTCTCTGTACCTCTTGAAACCTTGCCTCACGAAGATGAGCTGGCTCTACTGGATTTTAGACTATGTGCTTAATGCTTTAATATAACTAGAAAGCAGCATTGTTTTTTTCCTCTCTCCAATCCCTTTGCATGATGGGCACTAATTTACTCAGTAGTGTGAGAAGCAGTGTTGAATTTTCTGGCCCATAATAATTTAGAAAAAATATAAACAATAAAACATCAAGCACTGTTGAAAGACCTATCTGTACTCATAACCATCAGCTTGCTGTTGAATACTTGTGATCTTCAGGAGATGTGAGCACCACAATAGTGGGGATACAGATGCAGATTTTATGCTCAGAGAGATTGTGGATGCTCCATCCCTGGAGGCACTCAAGGCCAGGTTGGATGGGGCCCTGGGCAGCCTGAGCTGGTGGTTGGCAGCCCTGCCCATGGCATGGAGTGGAACTGGATGATTTTTAAGGTCCCCTGTAAGCTAAGCCGTTCTATGTTAACCCCTATTAACGTCTGTCGTGGTCACTAAAATCCAGTGTAAGTGTTGTGCATGTTGTAACCTTTTCCTTCAGTGTGCACTGGCAATAAACAGTGTCAGGTGAGAAGAGGTTTTCATTTAGGCCAGCTCCTTGCTGGTAATTTTATCAACTATCTGAGGAGATTGTCTGGTCATTCATCTATGATCTGGAAGAGATGCAATGAAATATTACCCATACTCTGGCCTTTCAGCTTCGAGACTTCCCACCAAAACAGCAGTTTTGTAACAGCAAGTAACAGATTTTTCTTACTTGCCTCAATATTGACGAATTATCAATTACTTTGATTTCAGCCAAATTTAACACTTCCCCTTTCCCCCTTTATTAAACCAATGGGAATATTTGTTCATATTCTCAAAATGAGCTGAATAATGACTGCATCATTACCTCTAACAGAAAGAAGTGGGCTTGAGCAAATTCATATGAAAAGTCTGTTTCTTAAAGTGCTGTAATTTTGTATCACAGGTCTTAGTGGCTGTGTGTGGATCTCAGCTTCACTAGGAAGTTCCTTTCTTTGTAAGAAAGCTCAGAAAGTTCTTGAGGAACCCATAGAGACATCAGGTTTCAAGCCTGTCTGCACTTCTGAGCACTCAGTGCTGAGAAGTATCTATCCTATTCTCAATTGCTTCAAAATGTGGAGGGGAAGACCACAATTTCTTCTACCTCTTTGCTTCTCTGGGGAACATTGGGACCTTCCTCACATGTGTTCTGTGGTCCCTTGGTGCAGAAGTCTGGGCACACACGTGGGTGGCCCTTCATTTCACAGGCAGACAGTCTGCTGGCACCAAGCTCAATGAGGCCTTTGGCTGTGAAATCCAATTTGTGTTGCATTGTAGCACAGGAAATTTACAACTCTGGGGCCTCAGCTGCCAGTCATCCTTTCTTACTAGTTCCAACTAGAAGTACAAAAGTTGCCAAAATAAATTATGATCAATAGGGGAGATGTCACAGCAGGTTATTCAACTTCATGTAGTATTACATAATGCTACATATCATGAAAGTTAGTCTTTTGAATGCCAGACAGCTGCTTTCATTATCATTATTACATAGTAAAGTGTTGCATTCTAAGAGACAGGCAGAAAGGATAGGTTCAGTTTTTTGCTCAGAGGAAAAAAGACGTGACTCTCTAGCATTAGGAAAGTTTTATGCAGTGCTCTTCAAAATAAGTAACCGTAGCCAAGTGAAAATTGAGACAGTGTTAGATTGGAGCTATGTTCTGATGTTGGTCCCACTGGGAACATGAGATGTATGAGAGAGCTGACTGATGGGTTTTTCTTCCCCTGGAATTTTATTCCTTTGTTAAAGTAGATACTTTAGCTTCTAAAGCACTGTCATATTATGCTGTGCTGTCCACTAAAATTGAAATGGTAGAAGTTTGGTTTTGGAGTTCGAATAGATGCATCATATCAGGAATCATCTAGGATTTCATCTACCTGAAGAAATTATTTATACTTTTGAGTGTAAATAGTGACAGCATAGCAAAATGTAGACTGAATAATGCTGGGTTTGTGTGAGGCATCAGCAGTATATTTAGCGATTGCTTCTACAGAAAGTTCTGGATGCTTTTTTATTTGTTTGTGAAGCATGAATGTCCTGGCTTCAGCTGGGACTGAGTTAATTAATTTTTCCCATAGTGTTTAGTATGATGCTGTTTTGGATTTAGGAGAAAAACAGTGTTAATAATATAACCATCTCTTGGTTGTTGCTGAGCAGTGATGCACAACGCCAAGTATGTTTCTCTTACTGCACTTACTATAGACCAGCTAAAACCAGGGTGAGACAGTAAAGGCAATGTTTCTTCTTATTTATGACAGGAGTTCAGTTTGTACGTGTACTGTAAGACTTGATGGATGGCTGAAGAGCCGATAGGATTTGATATTATTTTTTAATATGCATTTTCTAATGTCTTAGCTGGATCACTGGATTATTTATTTGTTTTTTATTCTATATAACCTCACTGTATTGCTCTGAAAGAAACATTTTTCATTGTAGAGGATATTGTCAGAATTTTATAAAATTCTTTCAGAAACCCATATGCATGGGGAAAAAAACTATAGAAAACTGCAAGGTCTTCTTTAAAGGATTAAAACCTGTGGGGATAGGGAACTTCTGTGGGTCCTTCAGTAGTCTCATGGATGTATGAAGTGCAATTTTTCTTACTGGTTTGATGCAGGCCACTGGAAATTTTATGTCCTGAGAAATTCCTCAGCAGTTACCTGAGATCTCTATATGTCCCTTAGCTGAACAAGGGGAAGCTGGAACTGGCATCCCTGCTACTATCCCTGAGTTGAAATAAGTGAAAAATTGATAGGATTTTTAAGCGGTTAAAGGAAGTGCATTCTAAAGAAAAATAATAAACCAACAAAACAATTTTCTGGTTATGAGTTTCTATATAGTGATGAAAGCATGATTAGGTTGAAAGCACAAGTATATTATTACCTTCTACAAAGAGTTTAAGTTGAAAAGTGAGTGTATTTGAAATCAAATCCACAACCTTTTCTGACATAGCAGATTGCCTGAAGTTAGAACTGAACAACCGTTAGTCCTACTCACAGAATGAATGTTTGTCATAAATGCCTGAAAGTGACCTCAGTCAGAAAGGGCAATCTTAAATACAAGAACTGCTCTGGAAGTAATGCCTCCCATGTTATGTTGGCCCATGATGTCAGAGGCCAGCTGTATGGCAGTAGAGTATAGTGTATTAGCATAGGTATGGCAGTAGAGGTTGAACCTTCCTGCCAATATTCTGCTATGTGTTGCTGCCATGTGATATGTATGGGGCTGTCTGACAGAACTGTGTCTGATATGGTAATGCATGAAGCAAAAATGTGAAATTCTTCCATGTGGGGAAAAAAATGGCACCCATGGGCATTCATCAGTGTTTGCTAATGTTTATGAAGACCAAACAGTGCATGTGAGCACAGTGAGGCAGTGGGTGGTATCTTTCAGCCATGCAACAGCGGCACGTGTTGCCTGAGTTGGTGCAGATTGTCACAAGTGTGGCATGCAGGCTTTTAACTCGTTGGCAAGAATGCATAGCTAATGGTGAGGCCTAGATTGAAAAGTAGTGTTTTGCAGCTGGGAATTTGCTCTATCAAATAGTGTTGTTGTGCTCTTTGTTGTAGCCTCTGTGGAGATGCAATAGGAGACATTACTTTTGCAGTGATCTACATACAATCTTAATAGTACTGCAACATGAAATTTTTAGTTTTGAAGTTTAGCAGTGAAGACTAATGCAAAAAAAAAAAAAAAAAAGAGAGGGGGAGAAAGGGGGGGAAAAAAAAAATAAAAACTACTTCATGTAAAAAAAAAAAAAATCCACCAAAATAAGGATTTAAATACACATTTTCTAGAGTTAGTTTGCAGCCCTGAACTGGGAAGATTTTGGCACAGAAAGCAGTGGCATAATCTCTATCTAGCAGGCTGAATGTGGTTCTGAGGCTCAAAGCCTGCTATTTGCAGCTTTTTTGGTCTGTCTAGAGCCTACCAGCTATAAATCTGTTGTAAAACATAAATAATTAAAAGTCATTTAGGATCATTCTCAGATAGTCTGCTGAATCTTCAGAGGCAGAAAGCTTTTCTAGCGGTGCTTGATGCATCCATTCAGTGAGCTATTAAATAAAAAAAGGCAGTTTTTACAATTTGCTTTTTACTTGTCCATTTGCTAAAGTAGTGGTTGTTTCAGCCTACTGAATTTGTTTCCTTTAGTGAAGGACAGAAGCTGGTTGATTCTTTCCATCCCAAAGCTCAAGAAATGTAATAATGTACATTACTTCATTGTTTTTGCTCTGTCCCACACATTCCTTCCATGCGAGGAAGAAATAATTAAATAGAGTACAGAGTATAAAGGTCTTCCCCCCCCCCCC
>VXAB01012529.1:104799-121924 GCA_013399175.1 Odontophorus gujanensis
CAGTTTCTTTTATATGGAAACTCCAGCACTTTTTCTAAAAGGCAAAGCCATCTTTGAAAAAAACATTGCTGACATATGTCTGGGGAGGTCAGTTGCATTTCCCTGCCTCTGAGGAAGGGTGTGGAAGTAACTTCTGGCATTCGTGTCTCAGTTGTCTCAATTTCTCTCAGTTCTGAAGTCTGAAAAATACAAGAATTTGCAAGCAAGCTTATGTTAAAAAGGAATCCAACGTGTTGAGTGGAAGTGAGAATACAGAGAAATATCTTTAACCTAGCAAACGCCTGTGGACCAAATGGCTTGGCTGGTTCTGGCTTTGTATGGAATTCATGCTACTAATAGAAAATGGACTGCAGATAAGTTTGGGGGCTTTATTTGTTCATATTTTTGTTTTCATGGATTTTGTAAATATTCATCTTTTTTTGAAATCTTAAAGACTGTTTTTCTAAAACTTCTAAACTATCCTGAAGTATTACAGGGATAGAAGCAGGTAAATAGAGAGAACACCGGATAAAATAAATGCATGAATGAATACTTTACACTTGGAATGTGTACAACACTACATTGGCCATTATCCATTTGTGAACAGTGAAGGACAAGTTGCAAGTGAAAACTGGAATACCTGCTGAAGTCAGTTCAAAGATTCCCAAAAATTAGATGTTGAGTATATCCAATGAATTTCATAATCTCCAAATCACCAGAGTGGAAATGCATGTCTATTATCATCTCTTGTACTCCTGCTGTGTTTTCTTCTGTGTCACGTCAGAGAAAAAAAATGTATACCAAAGTTGCTATTTTTAAAATATGTGGGCTGCTCTGAAAGTAGTGCCTCACAGAATCACAGGGGTAGGAAGGGACCTCAAGAGATCATTGAGTCCAGCCTCCCCACTAAAGTGGGTACTCTACAGCAGACAATTCAGTGGTTAACTAGTCTTATAAAACACTTGATGCTTAGGCTGCTGTTAACGGACCACTCTAAATTTTATTTCAGGAAGATCTGGGTTGGCTACTGCATTCAGAGTAGTTCACAATCTGAATATCAAACATTTGAATCTAACTAACTTTTGGAAGCTATTTGCAGAGTAAGGGTTTGATTGAATCTGTAACAGCAGAGATTAGTGATGTATGCCATGGAGTGGTCTCTGGGATTCTCCTGCTTCACCTCTTTTCTTCTGTAATCCTGTAGTGTCAGCTTTTGCCTTCCTTTTATGAACTGGGACTGTGAATTGTGCCATGTGTAGCTTTAAGATTGTGCAGTTGTAGGGGGGTAGTATGAACATTTTTTTTTTAATTAAAGATCATTTTAAATGATGCATCCAGGTAAAATGAGTAGAACCTGGTTGTACTTTTAGTTTAGTGTTCAAATAACACAGTAAGAATTTTAGATGTAATATATTTTTGTAGTAGTGTCAAATAAACCAGAAATATTTTTCTTCCCTGGCCATAGCATAACAGTAGCCACATAAAACTTACTTCTGAAAACTGTTGATCAAAGCAAGTGTTTTTGAAGCAAGCTAAATACCCATTTTTAAAATGAAGGACGGAGGTGTGAATGCATAGGTGTGTTGTCCTCAGGCTGGTAAAGGAATGTAAGTGCCACAGTAAAGGAACATCCTGCTTAAGAGATGGTGATCAGCATACTTCTGATGAGTGATATATGTCCGTTTCACACTACAAGGAAAGGGATGAGGAGAGTAAAGCACTATTTTTTCCCCCTCAATGAAAGGCAGGAAGAAGATCATATTATCTGGGAGGTACCTTGAAACAACCATTGGCATATACCATGAACACTACTCAATTACTTGCATAAAGACATTTTATTATGAATGCATTGTATATATAGGCTTTTTCATTTGTTGGTTTTATGTCTTTAAACAGAAATGCTTATATGAACAGGCCCATGTGAGGTGAATGACAGTTAGCTTGCAGGGCATGATGCCTGAACACCCTTTAGCTCCAGAGCTTTGCTGAAGTTAATCTCTTGAGGTTTAGCAGTACCCTTGGTGAGCTTCAGAGATCGAATACATCCTTTGAAATGAATATTAGTGGTCAACCCAAACTGAGTCACTCCATCTAAGGAAGGAAAAAGAAGGTAAGAGGAATTATGAGTTTGAGTTGGTACTTTGGGTTGCTTTACTACAGTTGTGAAGAACAAATGTCCCCATATATGTCTTATTTGCTATCTTCTAATATTCTCAAGAAATGACAAACATTATGAATGAATGTGATAAACACTTAAGGTAGTGGTGTAACAATCCAGTTCTCTTTCCTGTTCTGGCATGACAGTGGCAGAATCTGAAGACAGGTTACCTATATAACTAGATCAAGTAGACTTAAGCAGGTGAAGCCAAGTGACAATTTGCTACCGATGAGAGATGCAGGTAGCAAGCGTACATGCTTGTCCTGCCAACTTTCAAACTACTTATGCACAGAATGCAAGGGGGAAAAAAGAGCTGAAAGCACTACAGTTCTCATTAACCATAACATCTTGAGAAAGCTACTTCCTCAGTATGTGCTTCAGTTTTTACTTAGAGAGTGGTTTTCAACCATTCTTTCTTTCTTCCTTTCTTCTTTCCCAAGCAAGAGCAGCAGTAGATGTGTAATGGCTTTTATGGGAGGCTGAAAATTGATGTCCTTGTCCAGCCTCTAACAAAATCTCCTAAAACCACTTGTGAAGTCTTTTTTTAAAGTAAAATCCTGTTGCCTTGAGTTTGCAGTAGACCAGGTGCACATTGCAAAAATGCTCAGATTCTTGTTTGCAAACTGGAGGGGAAACATTGTGATAAATACAACAGATCTGACCATTTGCAAACGTTTTAACTGTGCTTTCAGAAAGCAGACTCCTATCAGATAAGATTGATTGTCTACAAACAGATGAACCAGCATTCATTATCAACATAGTGGTAGATGAAGCTAGCTGCAGAACTCAGCCTGGTTTGGGATTCTATTCAAGTACTACTCTTGAGGGAAGTTCTCTCAACACTTCCAGACTACTGAGAAGCAAATTTTGATTAGTTCCTTTTAAAAAATCACCAGAATTTACAGCAAAGATATTTATCAGAAAGAGATGGTGATCTCTCTGTACAAGCTGTTGTACATTGTTCAGGTCCTTAAATTTCACAGGCTGATGTATGCACAAGTGTCTTGCTTTTTCAAGGATATTCTTCAAGTACACTTCAATTTGTTTACAACTGATTACTAAACAGAAAGGTACTAAGTGGGAGGCTGTGTGCATTGTGAGTGACACAGGGCAGAAAATGTTCCTGTTCTTTTGTGACAGTATCTTCATTTGAGACTGTGCAGGAGGATTGATGGGAATACCTTAAGGATGCAGAACTTGTTCTGAACTGGAGCTGGATGCAGAAACCAGTAAGTTTCATGCCAAGTGAAACAAACGTGGGTGCTTTTACCCATCAGCTTTAGTGTACTAGTCCTAATTGTGTTTAAGACGTTATCAAGACCCCATTGTCAGAGCACAAAGTGAAGCATTACTTGTGCATTTAATGCTTACCGGGATATCCTCCAACAAAGATGGGGTCGTTAGTGTCTGCTGAGGTCGAGGCGCTGTTTGGGCTGTTACCATCCACTTGTCTGTCATCCACAGTTAGCTCCAAACGGTGCTTGATCTTGTTTGCAGCAACTTTGTGCCACTGCCCATCACACAAGCTGGCCAGTGCATCAGGCTCATAGATAGCAGAGAATCGGCCTGCGCCATTGTCAACGTGAAACATCACCTGAAATCAGGACATGAAACTGATCTAGTTCTCAAAATGGTTATATGGTTCTTATTTCTGTTGCATTTTTGTATATTTAAAATCAACAAGCTTGTTGATTTTAAACACAGTCTGTTACTAAATCAAAACTTCAGTGTGGATTGCTGTCCTTCATTGGCTTGGGGCGGCTCTGCATTATGTCATTCAGGTAAACAAGTGCAAAATTGTTGTATTGTTTGTCAATTTCTCATTTTTGCCTTAGTTTTTGTGTCCCCTCTCTAAATAGCTCTCTATAGTGGTGGAATACTGACTGTCACCAGACCCTGAAATAAAATATATGCATAAGAAACTAGTATGTTTGATGACAAGGCTTTTCCTCAAAGCTTTTCATATTCTCACTAATTTAATTGATGTTGCAGTATTAGGAAACTGAAGTGTTATGAAAAACTTTTAGGATATGTTCGTAAAAGTATGAGTAAGAGTAAGAACCTCTGGATGTATGGGAAGTGGCAAGTCCAGCCTGTAAAATAATCCTGTTACCAACAGATACATCCTGAGATTGGAGTAGTAAACTTGCATCTAAACTAAATGTGCTTTAAGAGACAATATATGGAATCAAAACTGCCTGGCTACTCACTTTTCCATCCACTAATTCAATGCCAAGTCCATCCATTTTCTGGCTGCTGATTCCTAGAAGCACACCATTCATCCGTGTTGTGCGGAATTCAAATTCCACAAGCAAATCTGTTCCCACTTTGTATGCACCAACTTGGAGAGGAAAAAAAGGTAGGTTTAGTAAGATGAAGAGAAGTATTTAATTGCATTATTTCTAATAATTAAGCAGTGTGTTGCCGGAGTAATACAAGATAGTTACTCTGCATAATGTAGCATTATTAAGGTACTCCATTTCATGTGAAATCATGTAAGAAATTATAATGGTGTCCGTACTGAGTGTGAGAACTTGCTTAGAAAGTCATGTATTCCATCTCTAAGCAAGATAATTGGAAGTTTTAAGTGAGATTTTTCAGTACTGGTCTCACCTTGCTTCCAGGCAACAGCAGTGAATGTTTGGAAACAGCATCCTTTTTTCCTTTGTTCTTTCCTTAAGCAAAATTGCTGTTACCTGTTTTGGCAAAGCCTGTTCCATCGAAGTATGTTCCTTTCTGAGCAGTGACAAAGCATTTTCCAACACTGAAGCTTGAAGTTGGGTTATCCAGGTCAACAGGTGATTCAGTCATCTTAAAACTTCTGATACAGCCGTCAATGCTATAAGTGACCTGGATTCCACATTTAAAACAAAATATAACAGTGGAAAGCTCAGCATAAAGGCCTAAATTTTGTCATCAAAAGGTACTTTTCCTCTGCTTCTCTTCTGGATTTATGGAGCTTAATGAAACTTGAATTTTACTTGGCTAATCCTTAATATCTGATTGCAATTGGAATCTAATCTCAGTTGCATGGAGAATGAATAACATTACTTTCCAGAGATGTGATCTGAGTCACATCTATTTGGCTTAATGGAGGAGACATAAAATAATACACTGCATAATGAAACATAGCAAATTACATCAGCAATGCAGGAATTTAATGGCCTGTACTTTACTTTCTTAATTGACTAGGTTATGGTGTTTTTAAGTAGACAAAGATATTGGATGCAGTTCTCTGGGCTGCTGGTAATTTTATGAGGGCATTATCAGCCCCCCCCNNNNCCCCCCATCCTTTTAATCACTTTACCATAGGCCTACTGAGCTAATAAGTGTAGGCACCTGCAAAAATGAACAGAGCCCTTATGTAAAGGTTGTTGGTCATACATAACTTTCTATAGAACTAGTGACCACACTGATAATGGCCATGCTGTTAGCCAGTGAGCAGGATTTGGCACATTTCTGTGATCATGGGTGGCAATGTGTGCCCAAAGAAGCTGATGGTGTGGATGAGTGAGATCCTGGCTGAGGGCAGAACTGAGGGGCTGCCCAGGTGCCATTCCTCTGGCATTTTCCACGATGTGAACAGCCCCACAGCTCTCCTTCCCTAGCTCTGTAGGAGTTGCATCTTGGTTCTCAGCTTTAGACAGAGGTGTGACTTAGTGACCGAATAGTGTATTCCTGATAACAGTGGGAGAAAAATGATCAGAAAGCACTTTGAGGAAGAAAAGGAAGACATCGTAAGTAATGTAGTATGAAGGAGGAAAAACAAAAATCAGCATGTAAAATACAGTAAAGAAATATGTACAAATACAGAAGGGAGGAAGGTACACCTGCAGAGGGAAGTCTGGACTGTTCATACAACCATACAACAAAGCTGCATGTAACGTGGCATTATATAGCTTATTTTTACTAAACAAACCTGTACAAAATATTCATTACATCTTTAAAAATATCAGTGAATATATTCAGTTCTGATCTGAGTAATGCTTTCTATCAGATTTTTCATAAGACCTTTTTCTAATTTCTAAGTGAAAATCATCTCCAAATCAATGCTTCGTTACCAAGAAGCCCCATATCACAAAACAAATCTTGCCATCTTTACTGTGAAAATCAATTATAGAAATGCAAGACTTGTAGACAACCTGATAACATTCTGTACTTAAAAACTTGAGTTTCCATATAGAAAAGCAAATCTGGTTACATTTTAATATAACAGGCTGTTATAATTCAGAAAAAGCTGAATTTTGAGTGCTTAGAATGTGACATCTGCTGATGCTAAACAAGTAGGTATCATTCCTCTGCACTGAAGAGGAAGCCAGCCCACCTACTGGTAGATACAAGACTGACGTCTAAAGAGGTTGACATCTATTTAGCAGAAAGCCCTAAGTAAGATACTACATGCTTCCAACTTGGCTTCATACACTTTAAGTGAAGCCTACTACACAATATTCTATTAATGCATCATGAGATGTATTTTACTGAGAATGACTGAAAGGCAGGCAATGATTTTTATCTTCTGTGAATGACATTTGAAGTCACAGCTTCATTAAATTCCAAAGCACTTAAGACTGTCAGAATCTGATATGATTTTTATTGCCAGACTGAGCCATTTATCTGCTTGGGTTCCCTCTATTACTTCTGGCAAAGAGCAATAGGTAAGGATTTAGTGTTACCTTTCTCCACAGATTATTATTTGTAAATTGCAGTTGTATTTCACAGAATGTAATTTGATAGTATTTGGAATTATAGTATGGGGTAGCTATGTATGTTTGTGTTCTTCATGCCTGTTTAGGTAAACCCACATGGTCTTGGAGAGAGAACACTTCCAGTTATGTCCTAGACTGTAAGCCAAAATAATGCTTGACCTTTCTGGGCCATCTGTTTATGGACATACTTTTTGTGTCACAAGGAAGCTGAGCATTTAAACTGAAACAGTGATAAATATGCACATTTGAGGACAACAGTTTTCACGGTCTACTTCAAAATGCCTTTTTCCCTGGTTTAATAACACCACATATCCAACTACTACAGTAAGCAGCAGTACTACTGGATATTTTATCCAGGATAGTTTTGGGTTTTACTGCTTCTCTTAGGCGATACTTTCACTATTGGTGCTCATTGCTAGATGAATTACAACCAAGAGAAAAGGCAAGTAGCATTCAGGACCTTATTCTCTGGCTGTGTTGTGATCCAAGTGGATACTTGGATCAAGTTACCACGTTACTTTTCTGTAACAATAACTGCTTGCTATTACTAGTTCTTAGCATTAACTGGATTCCGAGTCCAATCTTTCCACTGACAAAAGGTAGTATGCCTTCAGGAAAGTCCACTTTATCAAAATTCTTGAGCAGACTGTGGAAAGACAAAACTGGGAAGGCATAGGTACTGATGAAGACATACTTAAGGAATGTAGGATACTTAGTTAAACTTACCGGACCAATTCTTCTAGTTGTGTAGTTTACAGGCAGTCCTCCAACGTAGAGCATTCCAACAACATCCAATATATCAGCCTTTTTTGGGCTAACAGTCCTGTTTGAAACACCATCTACTATAAGGTTTCCTTCTTGCTTGGTTCGAATGATTTTTATCTTAAAAAAAGCACAAATGTAATACATTACAGACAATTTCCTTATAACAAAGTGTTTCCAGATTGGACTGTTGGGCTCGTAACAGAATTTATAACAATAAATGAGAAAGTAGTGGCTAGCAGAAGTGCTTGAGTAGCAATTACGGATAGTGTCTATAGAACAGAGCTCCTGCATAAGGTTTTGTGCAAACATATGGTTGCCTCTAATTAGACATGGTTCAGGAGACATCATGAGTATTATTTATTAGAATTACTGAAAAGATGTGGGATTCATTTTGAAAGCTAAATTACTGCTATCGTAGGCACACTACAGTGTTCCTTTTTTTCCTAGAATCAGATAGTAATGTTAAGTATAAAATAGCAAATGTTGAACGATAACAGCACCTGTTGCAAAGTTTTATTACAGCACAGTCAAGGTATTACTTAGATCATGATTCCTTTAGTTTTAGTGTACCTCAAACCGTAGTTCAGGCTGGAGTAGTGCCAGCGGTTTGTAAGGCTTCTGTTCAGACAAATGGGCTGTGAATTGGATTGAAGACATGCAGATGCTGCAAAGCTGATGTGAATCTATTCCAAAAACTGAAGGCTAATTTATTTCCAAAGATAGTAGACCTGATGGAAACATTTCATACTAAACAATTTCAAGGATTTTTTTTCTGCTTTCTTAAAAACAATAAGTGTGGTCCTTTAATAAAGAGATTGCCTTTCTCCTAGCCCTCCAAGATGGATTTTTCATTTGCTTTCTGGGTGTTTTGAATTTGGATTTGTTTCCATTCTGTCCTACAAAAATGACATTTACAAGGGTTCATTTCTCACTGAGTGTCAAATTGCATCCCCAAGGAGGATAGCCTTGCTTTAAGAAATAGATACTTCAGTTAATATGTTTCGAATATAGAGAAAATTTGGCT
The DNA here is from genome assembly GCA_013399175.1 of Odontophorus gujanensis. Lineage (NCBI taxonomy): Eukaryota > Metazoa > Chordata > Aves > Galliformes > Odontophoridae > Odontophorus > Odontophorus gujanensis. Next base: position 113,432 of record VXAB01012529.1, read on the forward strand.
AAAAGGGCAAAACACATTTATTCTGTATTTATAGAAGGTCGTGGCAGAAGAGTGTTAGTTCACTGCCACAGTTCTGAGGCAATAGGTAAAACTCGTGAAATAATGACAACTTTATTTTTTCCCCTTATGAAACTACCTTGCATTTAGAGTGCTTGCTAGTATCAGAAAGTTCCTGAATAAAAATCCAATGAGAATAAAATTCCTATGGTGCAGCTGAGAATAAAGCAGAGAGGGTGACTACAAAAAGGGTGTGGTAAGACCAAATCAAGCTCTTACCTATGCACAATTAGATTTACTCTTGTTTGGTGGTAGAATTGTGGATTGTGACTACACCAACATCTGTTCAAACTGTAATAGCTCGTATTGCATATAACTTGAATACATAGTTACCTGCTTTCTTTTCTTCTATGTCTTTATAGTTGCCTTTAAGCTTTTATTTTACCTAATAGATATATTATGTATGTTATCCTCAGCCCAGTAAATACTAAACATCATGGTTGTGGTATTGTTCCTTCCCTTACCATCAAAACGTCACTTGTGGCATGTACTCGTAAAAGATTCCTCTCATAAAGTCACAAAAGATGCTGCCAAATACATCCATGAATACAATATGAATTCCCTAATGAACTGAATTAATGTTGCACGTTGTTTTTTTCTTTTTTCTCATTGTTCTTAGCGGCATGTCTGAACAGTGACATTATCAACATACAAACAACTGGCTTTAAAGCTGTGTTCAAACATAATAAGCTGATGTTCAGTGGAGTCCTCTTAGGAGGAAGGAACATTTCTGAAGCTCCTTACAATGCTTGGGACATATTCTAAATATGTTCTGTTACACATGTTTCTTGAAGAAATTTCAAAGATCAACACTAATATATATATATATGTATTTTTGCTAGGAAAGCATGTACTCTGTACTTAACATTGTGCCTTAATGCATATATTTTACAGACTACAGAAATGTCTAACAGAAGGCTTAGCTTTTATAGACTATTCTTCTGCAAATATCTTAAGGCAAAACAAAGCTCTCTCAGCATTATAGGGAGTAATTGAGCATTAGATTGTAATACCTTGTGCCACTGGCCATCATTTATTTTATTGGGAATCATTGTGTTTGTGTCTCCACTCCCCAGATCATAGCTGAAGTAAGGCATTCCATTCTTTATCTGAACAGCAGCAAAATCAGCGTGGTTGATGCGGGCCATATAGAACAGCAAGCCAGAGTCAGCCATTGTTCGGACTTCAAATTCAATTGTAAGTCTGAAAATTGAACAAGCAGGAAAACAGTCAAAGGGAAGGTTATTCAGAGTCACATAGGAGACAAAATACCTTTTTGCATTCATCTAACAAAACTTTACAGCTTGTAAAAATGAGTTTACAAGCACATTTTTCTTGTCCATCAGGGTTCAGGCAAAATAATTTGGTCACGTATATGTTGCATTTCACACACATCTGATCCCTGACTTGTGAGTGTTCATTAGCCCCGTTACTGTGGAAATACAGAAGTGCAACTTTGGCATAGAATTTGGAGATTCAGTTTCTCAGCTGCAGCTGTCATTGCTGGAAAATCCCAGCATTTGTAAAATTCCAGTGGCAGTACCCATCATTCAGACACATAATGCTCACAGAAGGAGAAGGTTGTAGTGACATTCAGCAAGTGTTGAGTGTTTAATGAGTCCTACTGCCTGAAGACAGGTTGTGAAACTTTTAAAGATGCAGAGAGAAGACTTAACAGTCCGACTGTAAAGTGCTAATTACCTGAAAGTAGTCGATAATATAAATATAAAATATCATTGCATGAAATTGGTCAGGCCTGGATTCTGGTTTGAAAAGATGTGCAAGGACCATAGAATTATATTTTTCTTTTAACTGTTTTCCAACTTTTCTAAAGTCAGCATAAGTAAAATATACAGTATAGTGTCTTTACCGGTAACAAATATGTGGAAGGTTGGTTGACTTGTAAATTAGTATGGCAGCAAAAGTGCTCACTGGTGTAACATACCACATTTCTTAATAACAGTGTGCCTTCACAGCGAAAGTGAATAATTAATAAGTTATAGCTTCACAAACCTGCTGAAAACATTGCATTTTTAGAAGAAGGTCTTGGAACTCTTTTGTATGTCAGTGTATGTGGGGGGAAGTAGCTGTGCTTTTAGGGGGTCAATGTCATTTTGTCTGTTTACTGTGCAAGTTTAATCTGAACTACTGCAGGAAAGGGAATATAATGTTGACTTATTGCAAGAAATTAAGTTACTGAACCAAGTTGCTTTGAAAAAGCAACCTACGAACTCAATTACATGACTTGGTTAAATTCTTCTGTCTGCTGCTTCTTATTTTAAGTCAGTTTAGGATTTGCATTTGCCTGAAAATTTACGAAAAAGTTAAAATGTTTTTGTGAGGGGTACTGAGATGGGCAGTTCATTGCCTAGGTTTCACGTTTTAATGTTATTTATGATTGTGAAATGCAAGGAATTAGTCATGGAGTGTGCCCATTTTTAGATTATGCCTATAATTGTGGGAGAAGCTTTTGTGACTATCACAAGTGGCATTTTATTTTCACGTTATTTCATCAAAATTCATTACTGAAATAGAAAACGTACCTGTTTTTCACTTTGGTATCATCAAATGCTGTAGCAATGTGGCTGTTCCTTGAAAGACCAAATTGCTTGCCACCTTCCAATACACTTGGTTCTGCGTCAGCAGCACAGGAATCCTGCAAAATGTACAATGGTCATTCAAATTTTGTATGTTCTATCTCAGCTGCATAATGGCTGGAAGTCCTCCAGCTTGCTCAGGAATCAGAATATTTCTGCTAGTCTGTACACTAGCCCTGCACTTCTCTGGTGTGCTGATGTCTCCCCAGGCTAGCTGAAGTTATAAAGCAGTATGACAGGAACTTGCTTTAAAACCAGAGCTCATTAAATTGGTTGTAAAAGCAAATAAAAGTAATAAATGAGTATTGCTGCTTTCATGCCATCAGTGGATATTTACAAGATTCTTAAGTGATTTCAAGGGAAGTCAGCATACTACCTCTCTCATGTAACTGAGTTTTATACCATAGAATGCCATTTTACTGAAATGAGGTCAGAGTTAAAATTTAAGGAGAGTTGCAAACCTGTCAACTTCAAGTCTAGTTAACTTAAAGAAAATGAGCTAAAGTATCTACAGATCTTGCACATGTCAATGAGTCTTCACTTTTTCGTACTTTTTAATATATGTATTTTTTGTTTAATATGATGTTATTTCCTCTGTTGTGGGCAAAAGGTTCACACCAACAGTAGGGGAAGCCATTAACTGATTTATAGAAGTAACAACTTATTAAACTTCTTGAACTGTCTAATGCAGATGCTACCCTGGTTGCAAATGAAGAACCCCCTCCCTGCTTGCTCTGTTTTCATTAAATTTAGAATGATACAATGGCAGGTAAAATACTTCTGCCAGTATAACTTCCCCTTTTTAATATTATCAGGTCTTTAAATCTCTGGCCCTATAGCTCTAGGATGTGGCTGCCTGGGGCAATGAGAGACCATGGTAATTACCAGCTCCTACTCATGCCTAGCTTTTGCCTCCCACTGAGAGTATTGTGAAGAAGTAGCTCAGAAGATCTAACACAAGGAGAACAATACTACTGGGGAAAAAACAAATGTTGATAGCTGCAAGCTCTGTTTTTAAGCACTGTGCCTGATATCATTTGGAGTTGGTGGCAGTCTCTTATTTGAGCTCAACTCAGCAGGGACCTGCTAAGCACAAGGTGCGAAGCTTTGCTGACAAAGAGCTCTTTCAGTGAAACGTTTGAAAAATGTCGTGAGTGACTCATCAGGCACTGAGATTTCAGCTGCAAAAGAGGAAATTTTTTTTCTCCCTTTCAGTCAAGTTTTCAGTGCTGTTGTATTTTTTGCTTAAAATGTCACAAAGGCCTTCACAACAGTGTAGAGAACTTCTAAAATTAATTTTCCACAATTAATGCTCGGTAGAGAAGAACACCATGCATTATGACACATCAGTGTGTAAGGGAGGAAAACAAAAAAGGAAAATTCAGCAAGACCAAAGAAAGTTATGAATGTGTGATAACAGACTTCCAGTGAGCATCAAATAGAAAAATAAACTGTATTCCCAAAGTGCTGGGTAAAATCTAAAATTGTTTCATTATTTTAATAATTATGAGTTTGTATTGTAGCTTAGCAACTATGTAAGTAATAGATCATACATGTATCAATCTACCTCTATGTGTATAAAATACATTCTGTAGCATTTTGGCTTGCTGAAATTTGGAGATCAGGATTAGCTGCTGGTACTAGAATGACAGGAAAGGTCTGAAAAATAAACAATACATACTTTCCTGTGGAATGCTTTTACATATTTTGTGTTTAGAGGACACGTTCTGACATTCAGTTGTCTCCTCAGCTGGTTTCTGCAGCAAAAGCTACAGCTTTTCTGCATCTCAGCAGGAGGATGGTACAGAAATGCAAGATGTGAGAGAACATGCCAGACACACCTGCAATGGTTGGAATTGTACCAAGCGTATAGCAATAAATTACAGATAAGTAGTGATCAATGAAAGTCAGTGTCCATTGGGTTGATGGGGAAATGTCAGTAAAAGAAAGAAATTCCAGTAGGGTGTGCTTTCAGGTTTTATTTAGAAGCTTATTTCTACTTTCCTTTTAGCTAAGGACAGCCAGCTTTACAGCCTCCAGGAGACTGCCAAGTTAGCGTGGTTTATCAGCCTGTATTAAAATATCCTGGCTCTGTTTTTTTCTGTAATGGCTTTAAGGTGTCCTACATTTAAATGAGGCTGCTCAGTAATCTCCTATGTTACCTGAGAGCCTCAAGTTTGAACTCTTCAGCTGCACTTTTAGATACCAGGTACTTAGCTGGTATATCAAGGAATGTAAGTCACAGTGGAAATGAAGAACAGAAAAGCCCACTGGTGGACTGCGTCACAGATTCTCAACAACCAGTACTGTATTAGTAATCATAGGGAAAGTAGGAAAAAGGGAACACAAGTGAAGCAGCACTCACAGCTCCTTGGACTGTGTTAATAAAGCAATGAAGTAACGCTTGGAAAAATGTTGGAAGGTACCGTCATGGGGTCAAATGCAGGTGTGATGCTGGCGCTCTTCATTTCAGCAGCAAGCCAGTCCTGAGAAGCAGTGAATAGTATGAGGTAGAAGAAGCAGTTACCCAAGCACTGGTCTCAGTTGAGAAACATTTTGGCACTTGCAGGAAGCAGCAGCAGCAGCAGAGTAGTGACCAGTGTATTTCACAACTCTTGCACTTCTAAATCATGCTGCCTTTAGTCCGAGTATTTAATTTCTTTCATTTGTTGGGATTTAACATTCCCCCCTTCAGAGGTGCACAGTGGAGATTTAAAAGAATCTCTAAAAGAACTTAAATGAAATAGATAGCTCATTTAGGCCTCTTAAGTGGAAATGATTTTTTTCTGCTGTGTATTCTTCATATACAGTATTCCTAAACTAGGCTACTGTCTAAGTGTAATTATCTTATTATTAAACCCTAGTTAATTATTTTCTTGCAACATTTCCTAGAAAAATACCTTGGAAAACTTAGGCAAATGTAAAATGGTCCAGAAGCTTGCCTTATTTAATGTAGGTTTTTTTATTTTTGTTTATTTTTTTTTTAATACTAGAACTGTTTCTTTTTTCCAAGTGAGAAAGTGAAGTAATGGTGTTTTGTTTGAATTTTTATTCTGAACACCATTTCAATTTACTACAGTCCTAGATCCTTTATACAAGACTTACCTAGTTAAGATGGAACTAGTTTCTGGTGTTAATGAAGAGATAATACTCTAACTTTTTTCTTTCAAATATTTCAGGCTCTTTGTTTTGTTTTACTGTAATCTTTCACAAATGTGATTGATAAGACTGGCTAATCCTTTTTACCTTGTTCCATGGTTCCTTTGTATGGTAACCTCATTATGCTGCATATTTGCTAACTTTTAACTGAAACAAAGATGCATCAGAGCCCTTGTATTACAACAACTCCACCTCGTGGGAGTTAATCAAAATGCTGTCCTGAAGCATGAAAAGGGTAATATATGCAATTCTGGGGCTAAGAGCTAGGTATGAGTGAATCAGAATTGCTTGAGTTGGAAGCGACTTTCCAGATGCACAGATGGCTGCATGTGTTGTGGTGCCTGACAAGTCCTAGATAAAACTCCACTGTGTGTATTTAGCCAATGAAATTGGCCTTGAATCTAAAATATAAATAAAACTTAATGGTTTTTGATGTAAATTTTGTACAGTTGTTTTGGTAGGAAAACATTGCTACAAATCCTAATTATTTTCAAGGGAGATCACCTATGAATTCTGAAAACGAGGCAGGTAACAGGGAATGAGTGATGCAGTGAATTCACGTTTATTTCTCTCTTGCTGTCAGAATTGCATCCTGGTTAATCCTGATTTTCACCCAATTTGGGTGCTCCTTCACAAATGGTTAAAAAATCTAATGTGAGAGAAACTGTCCAATTTACTGACTTGGTTGTACTTGATATATGTGTGTGTGTATGTACTGCACAAACCCAACTATACACAGTATAAACGTTTGTAAATCTGTGTAACAAAATGCAAATATTTTTTCTCCTCGGGGTAATTTCCTGTGGATATATTTTATTCATTTTAATACTTAGATAGCTAAACTTATATCTGTTTCAGACAGTAACATACTGCATCAACTTGTATAAGATATGTGAGAGAAGTTTCCTCTTGAATGTCAGTTTAAGAAGTCAGTTGTTTAAGACTGCTGATGTTTAGCTGCTTAAGATCTCTGGCAGCCACTATGGAGTTCAATTCAGCATTGGCTGGGCTTACAGTTATTAAGTCTCAGGACAAAATGTATAAAATAGTGGTGGAGGAACTGCCATATAAAACATCTCTAGTCTACCTAGAGGTTTCTTCTATCTAGATTGTTTCTTCAGTCCTATCACTGTTGGCTGTTATCACATGCTTCAGAGAACAGCATAAGAAATATCGTAATGACAGGGATTTCCCAGAGGAAAATTTGCTTTCCAATTCTGATCAGGTATTGATGGGCTTACATCCTGAAGTATGAGTGTTCAAAGCTAAGCATGCAAGCTAAATGGAATTCTTGCTGCTACATCATCCTTTAAAATACTGTTGAGATAATCCAAGCAAATATAATCAAATGGATTTCCATTATCCACAGGTTTTCTTGACAAGGTGTTCCCTATGCCGTATCTTGCTGAACTGTTATCATTTTTTGACAAATTATTCTTGATGGCACATTCATTTTTGCCTCATAAGAGAAAATTTTCAAGCTTTAACTAGGTGAAGTGATCTACACTTACAAGTGCTGAAGATAAAGATGTTGGAGGAGGTGGAGAGGCTCTAGCAGGAGGCGTCTCTGCTGTTTCTTTCTCTCCATCTGGCTCAGGTTGGATCAGGACTGTAGAATGAATTGGCTTATCTTCTTCCTCAGGTGGCCTGGCCTCTGGTTCCAGAGAGGGACATTGGCCAATATCTGCATTTTCAAAGGTCATGTGTTGAGCGAAGTCCATGGGGCTGAGAACACACAAAGAAATCAAGGTCTGTTGTTAGTTTTTCCACTACTTCACCACCTATTTTTATAAAAAAAGAAAAGAACCACTGTGGTTCATTTCAACTTCACAGGGCACAACAGCCAGGATTAAATCCATCTGATTTAATTACTGAGATAAGACACTTAAATTAGAAGGAATAGTCATCATTGGCTTCCCTTCCTATGGTCAGTGCAGAGGCATGCGTGCTCATTGGCAAGTTCTGTTGGTGTAGGTAGGCTGAATCATATGGTAAAGGGGTCCTTCTCTTTCTGATGGAGTGTGGACTGATGAGCTCCTAACTTAAGTTCTTGATTTATACTTAAGCTATATAAAAGAAAAAAGGACCCTCTGTAGAAGAAGTTTTACTTATTTCACTATTCCCTTTCTTTTTTATTTACGTTCATTCCACATTATTGAAACAAGCACTTTCTACAAAGTAATTTCCTCAGTATTCGTCAGGATTTGGATACACTTGGAGATTAGCCTCACTTAAAAGAAAATACGGGACTCCATAAATACCTATCACTGAGGCAAGCCTTACTGCAGTGTTACTGTTGAATTTTTCAGGACTACTTTGTGGTTAAGTATTCATTAATTGCATGTATTACGGAGTGCATATTACAGACAAAAATGCAAGGTGATAAGTCCTAGAACGCGTTTTATCTTCTTAATATTATGATCTGTTGAAACAACGAGGTTTCTTTTGGTAGCTAAGGCATTTAAACAAACATCTGTTGGCATTAGTGCGACTTACGTGGCATTAATGACAAGATTCCATATACAGCCCTCAAATGGTGGTATGTTTCTCAGAGGTGCAGTATGAAACTGAGAAGAAGTACCCCCAACAAATAGTTTCCTGACGGAGATGGGCTGATCCGTTGGCAATCTCTGAGACTGGACTTTGTCTTCATCTACTTGAACAGAGAACATCCTGGGGG
>VXAB01012529.1:121947-136345 GCA_013399175.1 Odontophorus gujanensis
GGGGGGGGGGGGGGGAGGAAAATAACATTTAAAAGTGAAAAATACATATTTAATTCTGGTTGTTGCTTGTATTGGCATCACCATTTTGTAGGCTCTATTTGCTCCTGCACCAGCTTTTACACTGAGCGAATCCAAATTTTGTAATTAGTGGTTCATATTAAATGAACATTAACCTCTAGGAGGTTTTCAGCTACTGCTATGCTTCCTTGGTAGGTCTCCAACAGAGCTTGGCAAAATGGTGCTGTGGAGAGGCAGTAACATCAGCCTCTAGTTGAACATGAAGAAGTGGTTTGTAGTGTGACAGACGTGACAAGGCAGGAGCCAAGCCTGCTGTACTGTGATGCTATGTAGTCATACTGTGCTCAGTAGGATGGGAACAGTGGGGGGTTGCATTTCATATGGCTCCTTATTTCTTGGTTTGTACAAGCTATTATATTCTTGCAGGGGGACAAACCGCAGACTGCTCTGATTGCAGGAATCAACAGCAGATAAGTGCTGTATGCTTCCTAAAAGATTTTTTTCTTCTTTTCGAGGGAGATGGCAGAGCAGAACGTTTGATTGTTCAGCATACATTTATGCAAGTGCTATTATTCATTCATGGGTAACACATAGGCTACAAGCTAAAGGCAAAGCTGTCCCACAGAAGAAACTGCTAATGGCCTACACAAGGTGGTAAACTGTATCATCCGTAGGCCTTTGAGAGCACTGTACCACTGGCTGATCTGGCAGAGTTGAGAATTGGGGAGAAAAAAAAAAAAAGAGTAAACAGAAAAGATATAAATGTGAAGGTTTGTACCACCTTTACAGGGAAACATGATAAAAGGGAAAGAAAGTGAAAGAGGAGTTTTCCAAGCCATAGGTTGTGTATACTGAGAATGCAGTGTTAATGTAAAATCTGTGGAACTAACTTAAAAACAAACAACAGCAATAAAAGACAAAAAAAAAAAAAAAAAAAAAAAAAAAAAAAAAAAACCACCAAAAAACCTGCTGTCTTTGAGTCAATATACAATTGAATGATGAAACAGATAAGTATCTTGAAAAAATGTAGCTAATGGTGAGCTGAGTCACAAAGGTTGGATAATTTCAGTATTTTTGAATGCGAATGTAGAATGCTATTTGGCATAATTTCTTTATGTTGTAAAACTATATTTAATTACTAACGTTAGGCAGCAACTGAGTATTGAAAATGCTGATTGAAAAGAGACCAATTTTCATATGTAAAATACTTCGTTATTTAGGCAAGTCCTACACAGAACTGGATAGTCATTCAAGCGCCTGAATTAAATAACCAATATACAGAACGTTAAGTTTCCCAATTTCCTGATAAATTTGTATTCATTTGTGTTCATTGGTCTAGAAAACTGTAGAGTCAGAAAGTTGTACATTTTACAGAGTGTTGGAGGAACTGCATATTAAATACTCTGTGTTTTGAGGGATCTGAGGAATCTCTAGGATTTCCCCCCCCAGGTCCCTCAGCAATAGAAAGGGAAAGATTCTCCCGACCCCAGAAAGATAATTTAGGTTCTGTGTAAGTGTCCCAGGGAGGACTTTTCTCTCCAGTGCCTTCAGGAAATGAGCCTGTCAGACCTTGAGTTACCCTTTGTGCTGCTGCACGGATAGCGATAGTCGACATTTTGTCAGCTCACATACATTTCATCTTATCTTTAGCTGTTACCATAGCAAACATTTTGGCACTGAGTGGAACCATACAATAATGTGCATTAGTTGTCAAGCAGTATCCTATAATTACTTCGTAAGAGAAAGCAAATATTTTATAATTACATGGGCAATTAGCTGGCTGGAGAGTTTTCAAATGACATCCCTCATATTTAATCAAATAAAGCTTGTGTTCACAATGAGGAGGGTGTTAGTCTTAATTGATATCTTTTCCCTCCATTTCAGCATACAGAAACTTTGTTCTGACAAATTGTGTTGTAACAGAGTACTTAAAAAAAAACAAACACTTGGTCATTCATCTAACAAGCATCATCACTGGTGGTGTTGCACAGCAGATGTCTTGATGTACTCCCACAGGTCAAGCTACTGTACTTGCTATAGTGCTTCCGAAAGAACTTTCTTTGTTGTTGAGAGCTTATTATTCTAATTACTGGATAATTGTGTTCTGTCACAGCAGCACATAATGTTTTGCATAATGCAGTCATACATTTACAAAATACTTTTTTCTCCCAAGGAATTTGCAGTTTTACCTCTGACTAGCAATTGAAGCTGAGAAGAAATACTTTCTGAAGGCATTATTTATGAGATTTACTTAATGATACAAAAGAAATTGAGATAAAAATATCATACTGACAAAAAAGACAAAGCAGGTTATAGAGAGGAAAGAGGTTATGGAAGGGCACTTGGGGTCTAGACAGAGAGGAGCTGTTGCTCAAGGAGGCTGCAGTGTTATGGTGCATAGAGAGTGAAGCCTACCATTTAGTGTGCTTGAGTAAGCCTGTTCAATTAATTATTCATAGATACATTAGGTTAGAAAGAACCNATTAAATCTACCACATTTTGTAACATGCTGGATGTTACACTGTCTTTCTAATTTCTTTTTTGCAGAGCAAGACAGAACAATGTTGTACACAGTGCACCAATCCACTGAATGTTTGTACAGTAAATGCCCACTGCAGCAAACTGCTTGGAACAAGGGTGACATTAGGCCGTAAATAATACTTGCTACTTCAGTAGTGCTGTTTCTAATTGCTGCCTGAGTGATAAAAAGTAGTAATAAGTATTTCTTATAACAGCTGAGAGAGAATTTCACTTAGCTTCCTTTACCCTATTTAAAACAAAAGGGTCTGAAAAGATGTGCAATGGCTTTCCAGTAATAAGAAATACTTCTACTAATCTGGGACTGCGCGTCTTCACTGCTTTATCATATTTATCTGGGCACTATTGTGTATCCAACAACACATGGCATTTCCAAACAGTTACAGCCGTGCTCTGCAGAATAATAAGCACTGACAAGAAACTAACTTCTGAAAATTTTGTGTAAGGAAGGAATTACAGCACATTCTTTGGCCCAGTGGAAGCATTTGAGTTGACTGCTGATGACACTGGTGCATTCATTTTGTTAAATGATGTGTGCTGTATGATCTGTAGGACCTCCAAGTTGTTACCCTTTAGATCTTTCTATCCTCACAGAGTGTGCTCTGCCATCGTGAAACTTGACAGCTTCTGGTCTGATGGTGATTCTGTGGGGATCTTGGATTCCAGTAGAGATATGCACTTCCAGTCGACCTCTGTTCAGAAACACTGCATAGTAAGCCTGCAATGGACACATAGTCATATGAAGGTAAGTAAGTTACATTTCAAAAGACACAATTTTACTTTATTTTCTTAAATTGGCTTTTAATTTGCTTGTTGTAGTCACAGTATTGTAATTACAGCGCTGTTGCTGCAGTAGCACCATTCAGACTCCACAGTATTTTTTATAATGAATGATGAATGAGTGAGATTAGGTCATTCTGGAAAACCTCATCAGTAGAGTTAACTCTCTGCATGCTTAGATGTGGGGAACAAAGGAAACTTCTGACCTAAAATTCTCTCAATTTTTGATGTTCCAAGACCTGGATTTATATCTATCAAACTTTGAATAGTATTGGTCTTAGAGTGAGTTCTGCGTTTATTGGGCTGGCAAACTGCACTCACAGTTACTCTAGCAACCAATAACACACTGTAGTACATATCGGGATCTAACCTGCAGTTACTATAGCAATGAGTGTCATGCTCACTTCTGTGACCCGAAGAGCTGGATAATAATAAAGGAACCAATGCCCTGAAGTCAATGCCGTGTGAGCGAGCCTTTATAATGAATCATCCCTGCAGTGTGTTCCTTCAGATTACTGAGAGCTCTGTCCCAAAACAAGTGTGAAGGAGAACAATCAAACACCATTTCCCAAAAGAAAGAAGCCAAGTATTTTATCTTTGCTATACTATGTCTATATATGATGTTTTTAATTATTCAATCCTTGAACAATTTCAAACAGCGATCACACTTGTACCAGTTAGTCATTTGGGCTCTGCAGGTATTTCCTCTGGATAGATTGACTTTATTCTCTTCAGAAAGGATTTATAGTGCAGATTACTATTTTAAGGGAGAAGAAGAAAGGTTGGAGCACTCTTAAATCACAAACCCCACAGTAATCATCCTAAGCACCAAGGGGCTTACATTTCCCCACTCTTAACAGCCTTTTTTTATTTTTATTTTATGGTTTTGGTGAAAACAGAATGGTTGTCAGACCAGGAATGAGAGATGCTTCTAGGTATAAATAATGCACAAGTAGTCCTCAGGATGAGGGCTCAAGTTCTCAAATTGTACTTAAGAAACAATTGAACAAAAACAAAACAAAACAAAAAAACAAACAAACAAAAAAAACCCCAACTGCTATTTAACAACAAGCAATAGATATCTTAGTGTGACTCCTTATGAGAAAACAGTTACTTTAATTAAGTTGTTGTGTTTTTTTTTGTTGTTGTTGTTTTTGAGCCTCACATTTTCAATTCAAAATTTTTGATGTCAAAAGAGTGACATCAGAAATAATTGTTCCCCAATCGCTGAATTTTATCTGAAGTATAAGCACGCAGCAGTGTCTTGGAACAAAACCGAATGGAAGAAATTCAGTATCACTGTGGGTTTTCTTTATCTTTTGCCTCGTACCTGTCCAGTCTGCCTGCGTTTTCTCTTCAAAGGGGCAGTTTTCCTTCCAGCGTTCCTGCGCTTTCTCCTGGGGGGAACAACTGTACCGCTTGAGCCAAACAAAATGATTCCAGACTCATTCTTGGTGCTGAAGGAGAGGTTGATTTCTGTGCCCACATCAAAGGAGACAGGTGGCATTTCCACAAAACCGTGCTTGGGGAAGCTTACTGTATAAATATTCTGTAGAAGACGACAGGAAAGTAGAATTAAAAGCAGAGTATGAACACAGAGTAAACTTTATTAATTCAAATTTAACTAAAACTATGGAAACATTACTAGGTGGAAGAGATGGAAAGTAATAATAAAATTTAAGCAACTCACTTTTCAAAGTACTGTGCAAACATTAATTTATCTGTTTACGTCTGCCACATGAGCATAGATCTAGAGTTCATTCTTACAGGAATGCAAACTTCTAATCTGAGTTTGAGTATTCTCCCACATTAAAAATACCTGCTGAGAAGTGTTTTATTATTATTATTATTTTAAAATGAATGTTTTCCATAGAGTTAATACAGGAGTATTTTGCTTTCAAAACTGTACCATTGATAGCAACATATAATATGAACAGAAACTAGATTCTATTATTCTTCAAACTTGTCTGGAAAATACTTTCCATTACACAATCATTAATACTTCATTATCATTGCTTCACTAAGTACCACTGACTCCTTGACGACTCAGGCTTATAAATGAAGCATTCACAGCTTATGTCCTAACGCTTTTTGACATTCATAGTCACTAGCACAATTTAAAGAGTGGAGTATGTCATAAAATAATAAATTGATGCATACTCCTGAAAATTTTCTGTAATTTCTGCCAATTCTTACACTCTACCATTTGGGGAAGAGTCTATATAAACAACTATTTTCATAAAATAATTCACCTTTTTTTTTTTTTTTTCAGTACAATAGAGCTGTTTTCAGATGTAAAGATAAAAGTACACTCCAGATAAAATCATTGCTCATGTTTACCTTTCTCTGAAATCCCAGAGCATTTATGTAACGAAGTATATTCAGTCTTTTTTAATTTTACTTCGCGTACCTTAGATTATCCTACATATCCTGTTTTGTCTAATTGGAATGTTTTAATCCTGCTATAAAATGTTTAATCCAATCAGTTTTCAAGCTCTGAAACCTCAAGGGTTTAAAGAACAAACAACAACCTGATAACCAAAGTTCTTCCTAAGATTCACAGCAACAGAAGAAAATGAATACAAACATACTTATTTCCTTGCCAGGAAATAATCTGAAATAGATGAAAACAAGTACGAAATTCTAAGGAATTTTTTTTGTTGAACTGGAACAAGATGCAAAAGAATTTGAACTATGGGGCTGTTCAAAGATCAACTTTACTAAACAATAAAACATTTTAGAAAATCCTACATTGAGTATATAGTTTTACCTCAGCAGTCCAGGAATAACGTCCAAGAAGTTGTGATCTGGAAAACTGGCTTGCATGCTAATCAGACTCATCCATCTTTCTCTTAAATATACCAGTAGTGATGTTCAGGTTAGATCCCTATATGCATCTAAACATGTCTTATAGAATTAAGATGTTGTGTCATAAAATCAGAAACCAGAAAGCATTTATGTCCATTAAGACCAGAAAGTAGTGATGTCATACCAACCTCCAATGTGCATCCTTTGGTTAGACCAACAAAATCAGGACTACTCAATATATTATATGGCGTCCTTGAAATTTCTATCTCTTTGAGGCAGCCTGTATATTTCTTTAAGTTCACTTCAGGCCTAAAAAAAAATTCAAAAGTACAATGTATTTTCAAGGCCAGACTTTACTGAACACACAGATGCATGCAGTTTTTTGAGATGCACAGATGCTTGATTTTTGTTTTTAGTGCAGACGTACACACAAACAAATACATCTTGCCTTCTACCACCTTTCAGCACATAATACACTTATCACTTATCAAAAGCGTAACAGAAGATTCAACGCCTTTGCAAACAGACCCTTCTTTTTTTTCTTTCTTGGTAAAGGAGTGATGTCACATTTGTTACTTAAATGCAGTAAGCTCTGGCAAAGATGAGAAAAGCAATATGGGAAATCATAACAAGGAGAAATGTTGACTAGAAGAAAGAAACTTCATTCATCTTTATGCTGGATCTTAATGAAAGAAACTTTTGTAGCATACAACAGTTTAAGACTAAGTATTTGCCAAAGTGTGGGAAAAAATCATTTGATGTTTTCCATGCTTTATGTTCATGTGAACTGACATTAGATTTATTTATATTTCTTTCTTATGAAAACTGCTATATATTTGCTTGAAACTTAGCAATACACTTGATTTTCTCAAGCAGATAACAAAACCAGAACACTTGGTTTGTTATAGAACCTGATTACCCATTCAAGGCATAAAATATACTGATAGAATTGTAAATTTCCAGGTTTTGACTCATCAGCTGGAAGCTGGAAGAAATGAGAAAACCCCTCGAAGTTGCACCAAAACTTGTATGCTTGAGTGCAAAAATATGATCTGCAGATTGCAGGCCTGGTAACAGCAGAAACCATACTTGCTGGCAAGTTCTGATACAGGTTTGCTAGAAGAAAGGTCTTACAAAGGCGATTAAGGAAAAAAAGCAGCCATTTGTACCATGAGACAAAGAAGCACTAGTTAATTCACTCACAGTATTACAGTCACCCATGAGTGCTGACAGTTTAGTAGAATATCTGAATAATACGAACAGCTCAAAGAAAGAAAAATGAATTTGAAAAATTAATAAGGAGTTAAGACTGGCGAGACAAAAGATGCAACTCAGCTCCCTAGAAGGGAAGAAAAATTTTAAAAGATTGTTAATTCCAAAATTAAACCATTTTGTACAGATACCATATAGCTGTGTGTTTTGGTAATAAAAGCCATTCTTTGCATTATAGCCATCCCAGCAAGCGCAGTGTATTCTCTGGCAAATTTGCAGCCCCTTTGCAACTTAAACAGTCTGTCTCACTAAAATAATTCTTATTCTGTTATGCTCACAATCATGTAGTTCTTCCATTTTAGATTTTCTATTTCTTAGCTCTTTCCCAGCTTCTTTAGAGACACTTTTTCCCAGCAGCAGCACCCATTTACCATGTCCCTGTCAACAGTGCCTGTCCTCTCCTGTCATTGCCATTCATACTGCTACCCCATCCAGTCCTGTCCAGTCATAGGCTGTCTGGTTACAGGCAGTTGCTGTAATTGCTGCTTACAATTCCTAATCCATTTGAACTCTACATCCTTGTAAACCTCTAATACTTGCTTGATGCTTTTTTTTGACACGTTTTTTTTTTCTTTGTTCTCCTTCAAAACATACAAAACAAAGTGCAAGTTCATTCAGATCTTAGATGATTATTATTATTTGTACCAAACTAGTATCATTTTCAAGTGATGACAAGAAAAGATACTGGAGTATGGGAAGAAATAATCAAGGTTTTTTTGTTTTTGTTTTTTTTTAACAAGAGTGAGTTTCTTGGATTGTGGTGGGAAAATTACATTTTTCTAAGTCAACCCAGGAATTAAGCTGCAAAACAGAGTCAGGTTAGATTCCTATCTGAAAACTCAAAATAAAACTAGTGGAAGCAAATGGCTGCAAACTGAAGTCACAGTAAAAAACAGGTGACACCTTCAATCCTTTCCCTAGTTGTTAAACTCAGAAGTGGCAAACTTCATCAAAGTCTGTACCTAGTTTTCATACTCTCCTCAGTAATTAATTCACAGCCTTGGAGTGCATTGCTCCTCTCCTGACCCTGGACTATGCTGCTCTTACAAGCTAGAGAACTTAGACTTGAAAATGGAGCTTGCTGAAGCTTTGATTCCAATGCATTCTAGTGTAATAAACAGCCGAATTAAGCAGCTGTGTGAAGAAAATAAAAGAATTTGTGTAGGTGTGGGCACAGCATGTAACATGACAGCATTAAGCACTTGGAAGCAGCTTTGCTTGTTGCAGCAGGCGCAACTTGCTGAATTAACAGCCTTAGCATAACAGCTGGTATAAATACTACCCACACGCTGCTACTGCGTTGCTGCTTGTGCTTTCAAGCTGCACTTACTAGACACATGCAAGTCATGCAAGTAATCTCATTTTTTTTACCTTGCTTTCATACTATGATGAGAGAGAAAGACAGAAAAAAATACATCAAAATTACTTTAATTTTAACTAATGATGCTTATTAACAAGATTCAAAATATTTCACAATGAAGTAGATATGCAAACAATACATAATAGATGGTGAGATTGTATGTACACTTTCAGGGTATGATGATTAGCAAGCTTACTCTGCAAACAGATACCTCAAAATGTAGTACATCAGAAAGATTTTGTAATTTGTTGCTATATTAGTCATGAATAAAAAACAAATAATGTAAAGGAATTTGGCAGAACTGTCAGAAGCTGATAATAACTACAAAGTCCAGGACCTCAGCAACTATTGTTTGTAGTAGCTCAGCTTTGCCTTATTCCCTTTTTCACTTTTTTTTTTTGTCTGTAATTTACCATAAAATCCATCTTGCATCAATGAGTGATGAATCATAGCTGTAGGCAAAATGGTTACCAAAAGTCCAAGTAACTGCTGTATGCTGATTTTCTGAGCAAAGATTTGCCAAAAATACAATTGCTTTAGACATTTTATTATGTGCTGGAGTGATTTCACAGTAACAACCTATTGTTAAATCTCATGAGTAAAATAGCTTAGATCTTTGTATTGCTGGATGATTTGAGATCAGAGCTTAATTGTCAATCTAATAAATTAACAAATATGTCCATTCTTTTAGTTGCAGAACAGCCTGTGGACTAATTACAACAGTTCTTGCACAGACGACAACATCAAGGCTGTCATTATACCACGTAGCTAAAAGTGACATAGATTAATGAGTTTGTTTCTGTGTTGCTCATCTGTTCACTGTAGCACAGAATTCTTTTGTTCCTGTCATTGCAAAACTGCTGAATATTTATTTGAAACTTAAAAACTATTTAAAACCATATAATACACTTGCTAAATTCAGGCATCTTTTATCTAGCTACTTTAGTTTATTAAAGTTAATCAACAATAATATGTGATGTTTTAAAAATAAATAATGGGAATTTTACTGGAGCAAAAAATTCAGGTTCAGGCATTTAAAGTGAAAAGGTGGTCATATTTCAGTCTACTTAATGGTATGTATATCAGAAGGAATTTAAGGAGTTTGTTTACAAATTTATTTCTACAAATAATATGAATTATTTCTAAAGACAATATTTTCAGATGTGCTCTAAGAGAGTGTTCAGGTGTTGGGACAGGCTGTCCGGGGAGATGGTGGAAACACTGTCCCTAGAGATGTCCAAGAAATGTTTAGATGTTGTACCTGAGGGATGTGATTTAGTGGGAAGTAGTAGTGGTAGGTGGATGGTTGGACTGAATGATATTAGAGGTCTTTTCCAACTTTGGTGATTTTATGATTCTTAGTATTTATGTGTAGTTTCCATAGTGACCCTGTTTAAGTAGATGCACATACCGATTTAACAGTAAATCCACAAGGAATAGTTTCCTACCCATGTACTTGTTAAGCACGTGTGCTTAATTTTAAAGCAACTATGGGGGTTTTTTCTATATGGTTGGAGTAATAAATTCTATTCAACAATTAAGAAAATAGACTTAAAAATAGAAAGACAACTATATCATGATTCTGCACAACATCAGAAAGCTGTATTACATCAGTTTGCATCATATTTGTGCAATTTGAGCTGTGAGTAGCTTTGAAATGCACAAGTGTTGAAGTGTTGGTCTGGCAGTCTAGAGTACACTGGGAATCTACCATTCACTTACTGTAAATATATTTGATATATAGATACAGACAATAGGATTACACTGCATTTACATTCCCTTCCCAATGGTGAAGAAATTGGTTTGAGTGATGTTACCTTAGGTTTCTAAGGGTTGGCAATCCACCGAAGTATATTTTCTCATGTCCTTTTAAGTTGAGTCCAAAGTGGCTGCCTGTAGAGGTTGTTGCTATGGTCTCTTCTTCATTGGTGTCTATGTCTACAATTGATATGTTGGCTAGGAGAGATTTAAGATTAGTTTCAAAACATCAAACAATAAAAATGTCTTACAAAAAAGAATTAAAAAAAGGATTTGCAGGTGAAGGAGTGGTAAGTAGAGTCATATTTTGAAGTTAAGGCACTGGATTTTCCAATTTTTGTCAGTTACATTCAAGGGGAGAGACCCACACTTTCCTCTGTTTCCATAACAACCTCAAAACCTATAGCAATTCTGTAAGCTTTATTTATATTTTCCAAACCAATTTCAGTTTGATACGTTACTTGTGTCAATGCAATTTGGAGCTAAAATTTCAGGATGAAAATCAAGACAGAAGAGATAATTTTGCATTTAATTTGTGATTTCAGTCCAAAAGTTGGCACTTGAACAGGATGCTTTAGAGTACAGTTTTGTTAAGGATTATCACCATGTGTCTAAGAGATTTGGCATCCATCACTCTAAACCATTTTTAACCCAAAGCAGTCAGTTGCTGTCGTGTCTTATCTCAGTCTGAAGTCACAAATGAACTATAAAATGGACGATATACAACCATTCTATTTAAATGCTTATTCCATCTGCATTTTCAGTGCATGGATTAATACAGAATTTAAGGTTCAATGAGAGCACACTAAAAAAGTGCTGAAAAACCTCCAAGGAAGAAGGGAACATTATCCCTTAGGGATGCAAAGAAAGGGTTCTTCTTTCGTCCTTCATTCTTTCCTTCTTTCTTCCTTCCATCCTTCCTTTTCTCTCTAGGCAGCTAATGGAAGAAATCACTTCTAATCTACAGGTGAGTCTGTTATGGACAGAGCTTTTAAAGAGAGAAGGAATGTGGAAAGCAAACCAAACTACCCAGTTTTCAGGTGTGAGAGAATTGAATGGGGGATAGACTTCTCTGCTGTGCCTTACAGTAGATAGACAGAGCATAACTTTCGTTTATCTACCAGTAAATTCTATACAAATATATAATGTATTTAAATGATATGAAGAAATTAAAATGGTGTGACACTGAATTTTATCTTAATATTTTGAGTTAAGAATAGGCTAAGAGAACAATGCATATTTATACATTTGCAGAAAATCTACAAGTGAGATCTGTGAGTATTTTGACCACTGGCCTGGCTCCCAGGTCTATTTCATTAAAATGACAAGAGCAAGTCTGTGACAGAGATGTGAAAGCCAGATTGAGAACTGGCACTGTAAGGATCAGAGGAGGAAGAGCATATTTCAGTGCCCTTGGTGACCCAGGAGATTCAAAAGGCAAGAAGACTTTAGCAATACAAAGGCACAGAGTGTGCCACATGAATTTGACTCAGGTAAGATTCCAGCAGTGTTAGAAGTAGATTAAAACAACAACAAAAAGGAGTTTTGTGAGCCAGCATTTTTTGTGATCCTATAAAATGTCGTCACTTCACATTTTGCATAAGTAATAGGTTAAAGAGTCACTGGTAGTCTTGAAGATATTCCCAGTTGCTTCCATGAAGATTCATGTTATGCTGTAGTCATTGGGGAATTTAAAATGGCTGCTGTGTTTGTTGAGATTCTATACTATCAATATTAAATCATTGCTTTTAAAAATGCTTTGAGATATGCTGAGTATGAAAGGACTGTACAGCATAAATGCTATTGCAGTCCTAATAAAAATCATGCAGGTTTGTTTTATTAATTTGAACATCAGTGAAGTGATGAAAAAGCTTCTATAGTTCTCCACTTAGAAACAGTGGAATGTAATTTGCACAGCTGTAAAGCAGAATTATGCTTGAAAATTTAGCTACCTGTTTCAAAAGAATATCATAAAATTCCTGTTTGATGCTGCAGTCACTCAGATGCATCCCAATGCACCAATAATCTAAGCAAACCAAGTTGCTAAACAGCTAGAAGTTCATAATTTCATCAGTTTTGAAAATTTCCTTTCACCTGATCAGATGCTCTAAGCTGTAAATGCTTAGAATTCTGATATTCCTGAATAAGGAACTGGGAAACTCATATTAAAACCACAGGAACTCACCATGCTTCTGAATTCTTGATAGAGTAAAAGACTTCCATTTGCCATCATTATGATTGTGGTTGCTGATAACAGAAGCTGTACCTGAACCCAGATCGTAGCTGACTTTTATATGCCCACCGCTGAGTTCGACGCTCATAAAATCCTTCTGTTAACAAAAGGGGTTAGATATACAAATTATGATCCTTGTTCATTTTGATAAGATGCACGACATTAAGTACATGGTGTTGGTTTTTTTTTTTCCCTAAATATCAACATACAACTTTTACAAGCCTTTTTAAAAATCTACTTAACTGCTCAGAACTGTACTGTATTAAAACATGCTGCCAGTAAGTTCTTTTTCTCCCCACTTTTCCTCTTTGGATTGATAATTTAGTTGGAATTTTGCTAATTTAGCTGGACTTTTTGCTGAAATGTTGGACTAAATGATCTCCAGAGGCCCCTTCCTACCCTGAGAATTCCATAACTAATGACAGTGTATTTACTGCAAATCTCTGCTACATTCAAACAAGGTATAAAACAAGATCAAAGATGGTAAAATGGGACTGTTCATTGGGGTTTCCAAAAAGCCATATAAAGCTATAAATTCTATTTCTCATCAGCCACTGATAACAATATTTAACCCATAACTAAGATGGCTGACTGGTGCAGTGGTATACAGTTTAGTACCTACAGAGAAAGAGCTGGTTGATTACAAGGAGGAAAACAAATAGCCAGGGGTCTGGATAACCTGAAAGGCATTAAGCAAGTAATGGTGGAACTAAATCCCAGGATATGAGCGTATCACAAAAATGTCAGTTTTAGAAATTTAGTAATCATTTTTCTCATGGCTAGTTCCAGACATGCTGAGGTGTAGAGATTACTGTGTGCTGCACACTTGTGCAAAACTGAGAAAAATGTTACATATATGAAAGACAACGCTTTGTTCTAGATGTTTATATGTTTATATAGACATGTTTATATGCATGTCTATCCATGCACCACTAGAGAGTGCATCCTCAGTGTTTTCATACTGTGGGACCATATTATAAGATGTAGATTTTACCAGGGGCCTCCTGCTTTCCATATCCATGTTTTTCCACAGGTTCAACTAAACAATTTTTTCATAGATAAATGACATATGTTAATAATAATTATCCAAAATAATTACATAAAATTATCTCAAATAATTACATTAATTATACTTCTAATATTCAGGTATAAAGTTAATTATAAAAACAACATAAGTACTTCATTATCATAATAAAATGTTGTATTTTAGTAAAATCAGTCAGAAGAAATGAGGCATCCTCCTCCTCCTCCTCAATAATTCCAGCAATTTTGATGATGTTTCCCAAAACATGGGAATCTGAAATAAGACTGGCTTGTTCTGTATTGAGTGCTTGATAATTCTTCAAGACATCACTGAGGACTGCCGGCCCATATGAAAAGGATAAGGAAAGATGGATAAAGGAAGGACTTTCTTCCCAGTCGGACTTGCAAATTATTTGGATGAGAGATGCAGAAACCAAGTTATTTCCTAGTATCAGGTCAGATGTTTTTATGAAAAACTTCTCCCATTATCCACACACATCTGCATAAATAAAAATCCCATGTACCTTTCATAACCAATATTTCTGGTTTTTCTTATAGCAGTAAAAAGCACCATTTCGCAAACCATGTAAAAAAAAAAAAAAAAAAAA